>SNQJ01S0076366.1:61135-79613 GCA_010110895.2 Picea sitchensis
AGGAATGTTATTATTTTTTAAACTTTCATCAAAGCACAGGGGTACGAATCACATTCCCAAAGTACAACAATTGCTCCAAGATTTTTTCAATGGCAAAGAGTTATGTAAGATCATTAACCTGGACGAAGTCGTGGCCTATGACGCATCTATGTAGGATGTCATTCTTAGAGGTGAAGGCAACAAGAAGGTGCAATACCTGCTATTACTACATGTCACGTCAATGATCCTTGGGCTCAAAACCACGGGAGGTGTAATGAAAGTAATAATATCGTGGAATACCACCATTCCCACCAAGAAGGACCATATTTTCTCAACCTATTCTGATAATCAATATGGAGTCTTAATTCAAGTATACGAAGCTGAACGAGCATGGAAAAAGGACAATAACCTATTGGGAAAATTCGAGCTCATATGAATTCCTACAGCTCTCATAGCGTCCCACAGATTAATGTATGCTTTGATATAGATGCCAACGAAATTCTCAACGTTTCTGTAAAAGACAAAACGACGTGAGTGAAGAATAAGATTTTCGTCCTTGCAGTCCACTATCTAATTAGATAGTGCATGTCAGGCTCAATTTGTAAGCCCTCTCTCTTATTTTTTTGAAGTCAAGTGTCTGCTAGAGATGCACTCATTAGATACGTTGCTCTCTTTCTCCAATTTGAAGCCTGAATCAAGCAACTTCACCATTGGGATTTTTCTTAATGGGATTTGAAATGGAAAGGCCCCCTGCAATTGTGTGGTATATTTTCTTCTTTGAAAAGGTTATGCCTTTTGATAATAGGTTTTCCAATATTATGTTTGAAATGCAGTACGATGCCACAAATCTTACCCAAGGTAAAGAAGAGGCTTCTGAGACTCTAGAAAGAAGAAAAAGCCAAAGTCTAAGTTTCCTGGAAGTAGAAAAAATAAACCCAATTTGTAGCTCCACCATGGGTTATATATGACTAACTAGGAGCTAAATCCATCAGTATAGTGTGTTTTAACAATGTTACTTGAATTTCTAAGGCCATTTCGGAATTTGATACTCTCTGCCAGCAAAAAATGAAAAAGGGAAAATGCAGTAAGTCCCGAGTGCTTATTTATGAGCTTATTAAAGTAGATAATCCCAACAGGTCAAATAATTATCGAATAGAAATGGATTTTTTTCGTGAGTTTAGATTGATCCAAATTTTATGCTTGAAAATGGGTCTAGGAAGGCCTAAAACTCAAAGTGCTCGGAATCGCTTAAAAACGGATGTGTGTGTAGGCCTCGTTGATATGAAGCCAACACAACTTGAATGAGCTCAAACAGACACCGTATGTGAAATCTATCATGGTCTGTTCGTTTTTCCAAACATACAAAATTTTATTGGTTGTACAATCCATACAGTGTTGACGTGGCAGCTGACTGTACAGGTTGTACGGCCGTACATGTGATGTGGCAGTGATGCATTGGAATTTGAGTGGACTAGTCATATTATGACACATGGAACCAATGCAAGGGTGACACATTTCACGTCCGTACATCTGAGTTGGCATGGGATGACGTGGCAAGGTCTGTACAACACGTAGCATTGACTAGGTAGGTGTGGCAGACGTGGACGAATCATGTCTTGAAATGTGGTTGTTTGATGGTGAATGTGATGGTGCCATGTGGCACCCCTCTATTGGTTGGCATATAGAAAAAGTTGCTTGTCCTTTTCAGTGTTACATACAAATTGTGGATTTTTCACTCGGTCGTCCAGTATTAATTTATCATTCATCATTTTCTTATAAATTAGATTTTTAATTGTTAAAATTTGTTGTTAAATGAAATTTTTAATTGTTAAAATAAATGTAAAAAAAGTTGTTTAAATATGGATTAGATTAAAGCAATTATATTAATATTTACAAAGTTATTAAGTATAATAATATTACAACAATATTTTTATTTTTTTTAATTTTAATATATATAATTAGAGTAAAGTTATGTTCCATGAGTTTTTGGAACGTGGAAACTTGGATATTGGATACGAGTGTCTAGAACTAGTAGAAGTTTTCTCCAAGAAAGAAATATCAAGTTGGGAGCAACAATATTATATATTAAAAATATATATAAAAAATATTTTAGATTAATGATATATTTTAAATTGTATTTCAATAAAATTGAAGGTCACTCTAGGACAACATTGCTCCTACTTTAACAACTACAATATCTAAATTACTAATTTAATTTGTGTTAATAATTATATGAATATATTTAACACAATACCAAAACTTTAACATCCATAAAGATTCTATTAGAAAATGAGAAACTAAATACAGATATAAAATTTTAACATATTTTTAAAATTAAATTTTACATATATAAACTTCAAACATCTTTGTAATTTTGTAAAAAGTACTAGTCTTGAAATATGAAAATACAATAAAAACAATGATATGGTTGGACGATAGCAATAACAACTGGATCGAATGATTAGCAGATTGGGTATTGATTTATTCCACTTTCATGTTTAGTCAGGGTTTGAAGAGAAACATACATGCATTAAAAAAAATTCATATCAACTACTATAAAGTGAATATTGTTAAGTTTTTTTATTTAAATAATTTTTGAAATAATGTTTACGTGTAGTTTAGTCTTTGTTTTATAGTGATATTTTGAATAAATATAATAAAAGTATTTGTAATAAATTATCTGTTTGTAATAATGGAATAAAAATATTTACATTTTAATTTAATAATATCAATGGTATTTATTAATACCAAAAATAAAATTTTAATTTAAATCTCTCTATTTTGCAAACTAGTTCCCAAGCTCCCATTTCCTTCACGTTGAAGCTCTCAAAAAGCTCCCAAATTCCTAAAACATTTCTCATCATTTCCAAGCTCTCGTAACTTGAGTTTTAGAGAAGCTCATGCAACTATGGAGTAAATAATTTACCAATTTATAGGAGAAAAATTTATAAATATAAAAACTATTCCAAAACATCAAAAACAATATATTTAAATATTTTATAATGAAACATGGTATCAAACATAATTTTTGAAAGTACACTTGGTCTAAATTATATGGAATAGATCATTGAAACTTTCAATGTAGAAATTTGAGTTATATAAAAGAAATTCAGAAAGAAAAAAGTGCTCCAAAAAGTACATGCAAGTATGAAAAGCAGGTTGGAGAGGTTCAAGTGAGTTACAAATAATTTAATTATATTGTTTTCTAATATTATAATTTTTTTATTGTGGAAAAGTTTTCTTAAATTTTTTAAGAATTTTGTTGGAAGTTGTAATTTTCATTGACTAATAAAAAAATTTACTATGTAATTTTGTCTTTGAAAGTTTTACCCATTTTAAAATATCTCATATTATAGGAATTTAGAAAAAGTTTTATCTCGTTTTAAATTCTACGGTTTTACCTTCACCTGAATGAGTGATTTGATACACTAATAGAAGGTTGTAGGAAAGGCTTGGAACACATAATACATCATTGAAATGACCATTATCTACCTGAAGTGTTCCAAACCCTACAACACTAAGATATCTATCATCGCCAACAAATATTTGTTTGGTGTTACATTCGTTAAGAGTAGAAAAGATGGCTTTATCCTTAGCCATATCACAAGATGCTCCAAAATCAAAAAGTCATTCATCAAAAGAAGAAGTAGAAGTTGGGTTGAAGGAGAAACCATAAGCAGAAAGTGAATGTCCATGAGAAGAAGAAGAATAATCAATATTGATGTTGTGCTTCTTCATTGATGCTTCTAAGGCTTCCATATTTTTAAAACATGTGCACTCCACATGACCATATTTCCCACAAAAGTTGCAATGTTTGTGAGTCTTCTTACTTTTGGATTTTGCTCCTTTTTCACCATTAGGAGTAGAAGCTAGCTTACAGGGTTTGGGACCCTTGTTTTTCTTGTTATTGTGGCAAGGATGTTGTTTCTTGGGATTCTTGGATTTATCTTTCTGTCAGGCCACTAAGGCTTTGTTGGATGTACCTGCAGAGCTAATGAATACAAGTGGCACAATTTTATCTTTTTCTCAAATCATAGCATCACAAATAGACTCAAGAGATGGTTCTGTATAAGAACTCCCTAGAACTTCTCTGGTGGCATAAAATGATCTGCATTTATGAGTGGAACAAAAGGAATAATAGACTGAATATAATAACATGGAGATACAGATAACAACAACATATATCCAGTGAACAATAACTTCTATTGAATAAAAAAAATAGGCTAAAATTGTAAAATTGCAGAACTAGAAACAACTTGCTCGAATGGTGGTAGTTATCTCTGAGAAGAGACATGGCTTGCTACATGCATCTATCTAAGCAGAATGATTACAATGAGGCCCCAGAGGTATTTTGACATTACTCATGAATGTCAAAACCATAGATGTCCAAAAACCTAACTCTAGGAGGTGAAACGCCAAAAGTTATGTCGGCCCCACTGGGTAAGTTGGTACCTCAACTTCTCGAGGTCATAACTTTTGAATACAACCTTCGTTTTAGGTGCATGATAGACCATTGGAAACGTATTTTCGAGAACTACACATTATGTCACAAAATTTTGACTCCCTCTACAATTTGACTGTGGCAAGCCAAAAAAACATTGTTTAGGGGCCCAAAACGGCCTTGGAAGTACATAAAGATGTGTTGACATGAAAACTTCCAAAGTAAGCCAGTTGGATTAGGTGGTAGACCACCAGTCTCCACCTAGAATATGTGTAGGGCTTAGGAAAACCTAGGAAGCGTAGAACCCACAATTACAAAGAAGTACAGAAGAACGTGTTGAACTAAAAAATGTCAAGAGGAGCTAGTTGGAATAGGTGGGTAGCCACCAATATCCACCTGGATCATTCCTCCCCCCTTAGGAAGAAATGGTCTCCATTGTGTTGAGTGCCCCCATAAAGTGAGGAAACTTATGTTGAATTTTGCCTCGGGTGAGCCACTTTCCTTGGTGTAGGAGTTGTCCTGCCTTGACAATCTGATAAATCTAGATCCTCTGTTGGCGAGTGCCCTTGACCTATGTGTCCACTATCTATTGGTGAGTTCCCTTGATAGTCAAGGTTGAGCTATGTTTGTGTCAACTATGCTACGATATCTAAGGTGTCCAATAATGGTGGACAATATGGTCAAAGGAGGTCCACATTGAACAATGGGTGCAAGCCAAGGAAGGGTGGAGTGTTGAGCTCAAAAGCAATGCTACCCACAGCCTTGGTGATAGTGTAAGTCCCATAGTGAATTGGGCGAAGCTTCTGATGGGGCCCTGTAAGGTGCTCTTTCTGAAAATGTAAACAGACCTTGTCTCCCACCTGAAACAGGTGTGATACACGGTGTTGATCATGGCGTTGCTTGTACTTAGCATTGTCTTTATGAAAAATATTATGGACCTGTTGGCAGATGTGTTGAATCTGCTCAATGAATTTGGTGGCTTTGTCAGCCTCAGACTGAACATGGGAAGATTTTTCCTGTGTGGTTGCAAGAGGTAGTGCAACATCAATGGACCCAAGGGTTGGAATCCCATCCCTACCTGAAATGGGCTATGGACGGTGGAGCTATGGAGAGTCATTTTGTAGTTGTGTTGAACATAGGGAAGACTATCATCCCATGTACACGGATTCTTAGAGTTGTACATGCACGGTATGTGCACAATCATCCAATTGAATACCTCTTTATGGCCATCGATTTGGGGGTGGAAAGCAGTGGATTTAGTGAGCTTGGTTTCCAACAATGACCAGAAACTCAACCAAAATGTGTTGAGGAACCTAATGTCTCGATCTGAGGTGATGGTTTGTGGTATCCCAAAATGGACCACACCCATTCGAAGAAAACCTTGGTAGTATTTGTCGTTGTGATGCTCTTCTTTCAGGCTATGATAATGGCCATCTTCGAAAACTGATCAACCACCACAAATATACAATCATTATCATGCTTGGTGGAAGGAAGGCCAGACATGTAATCCATTGAGATGGATTCCCAAGGCCTCTCGGGAGTAGGAAGAGGGGTGTATAAGCCCTGCTTCTTGATGGTTGGCTTGGAAATGGTACATGCAGTGCAAGATCCAATATACTTGCTGACGTCTTGTTGAATTTTTGGCTAATAAAAATGTTTTTATAGAACGGCCACAGTTTTCTCCACGCCAAAATGTCCTACCATCTGACTGTAGTGAGCCTCCCACCTATTCCAACTGGATCCTCTTGATAGTTTTTAGTTTAGCATGTTATTTTTTACTTCTTTGTAATTGTGGGTTCTACACTTTTGGTGTTGTCTGAAGCCCTACACATCTTCCAGGTAGAGATTGGTGGCTGCCCACCTAATCGAAATGGCTTACTTTGGAAGTTCTCATGTCATCACATCTTTATGTACTTCCAGGGCCATTTTGGTCCCCTAAACAGTGTTTTTTTGGCTTGTCATAGTCAAATTGTAGACGGAGTCAAAGTTTGTTGGCATAATGTGTATTTATCGAAAATACCTTTCCAATAGGACATCACGCATCTAAAATGGAAGTCATATGCAAAAGTTACGACCCTGGTAAGTTGAGGTACCAACTTACCCATCGAGGCCCACTTAACATTTGGTGTTTCACCTCCTAGGGTTAGGTTTTTGGATGTATAGGGTTTTTCCATTCATGAGTAATGTTAAAAAGGCCTATGGAGCCTCATTGTAATCATTCTTCTCAGACGGATGCGCATAGCAAGCCACGTCTCTTCTCAGAGATAGCTACGACCATTCGAGCAAGTTGTTTCCAATTCTGCGGTTTTACAGTTTCAGCCTATTTTATTTATTCAATAGAAGTTATTATTCACTGGATATCTATTGTTGTTCTCTATATCTCTGTGTTATTGTATTCAGTTTGTTATTCCTTTCGTTTTGCTCATAAATCTGGATCATAAATGGTACACATAAAGACAGAATATGCACTACCAATCTTAGCAAGAATAACATATATGCATCGGTCTTCCTTCATATCTATTTTGCGGTCTATACATACAATTCTAAGTGTTTTTAACTTAGATAAATAATATTTAATGCAAGGAAAATCATTGGGACTTAAATTCATTAACAAACTTTCTAACTGGTGGCCTCGAATAATATTGTATTTACCAAACACAACTTGAAGTTTTTCCCAAGCTTCATTGGTGGCATTAATTCCTTGAAGGTGAAACCTTAAATAAGAAGAGATGAACATTTTGATTATTTCACATGTTTCATCAATATTATTATCCCATTTGACTTTATTTTCATCATCAGTGGGTTCTTATTCGTTTCCCAAGGTAATCTAGTACAATATTTTACTTCTTAGTACATCCTCCATATGAAATTTCCAAGAGAAGTAGTTGGTATTGGTAAGAAAAATATCACTGGGATTTAAAAGCTAAAATTGATGGTCCGAATGGAAAGCTCTCGAAAAAATAGGTTGTTTAAAAAAATGGCATTGAAAACATACTTCATCTGTGAAAGTTATGCTCTTTTGAAAAATGCATAATTGATAACCAAAGAGCCATGTGGCAAGTAAAAGTTAATCCACATGGTGATGCTCCTCCTTTTCTAACTTTGTCTATAATCTTGTTTTTAAATAAGTTACGTATGAAGTGACCCACTTTTATAGAATTAGTGGGAATCACTTTTACAATGAAGTTACTTTGTAAATTAAAGTTGCATGCAAAAAGGAGTAACTAAAAAGAAGATTAAAACTACTTATAGTGATTCACTTTTATAAATTAAGTGAAATGTGTTTTACAATGAATACATGATTTTTTTCAAAAAAGTAACGAAAAAGGGACTTGAACTCGAGACCTCTTACTTAATAAAGCAACTTTCAACCAATTGAGCTAGTGAAAAACACATCATAATCTTAAGAATGAGGATGGGGGTTGTTGTTGTTGTGGAAGACTACCTTGAAGTGTGATCCAAGTGGATATTGGTGGCCACCCACCTATGCCACTTGGACCCCACCAATGCTTCTTTCATTTTTTTAGTTTCCGCATAGTTTACTATTTTTAGCAGTTTTTCGAGTACTAAACTTCTGGAGCCGTTTTGAGGTCCTAAATGACGTTTTTTGGGGAAAACAGGGAGCAATGTACATCAAACTTTGATTTTTCTCACCCAAAAGTTGTAGTCCTCAGATAGATCTTTCTAACGAAGTATGGAACGCGTCAAACGGAGATCACATGCCAAAGTTACGTCCCCATGAAGTTGATGTACCAACTTACCCAAACGGGGCCCACAGTCTTGGTGTTTCATCTCCTAGGGTTAGGTCTTTGGATGTTTAGGGTTTTCCATTGTTTCTCAATAATAATATGCCTTCGAGCCTCGTTGTAACATAGTTCAGAGGCCAGTAGCCGCCACATCTCTTCTAAGAGATAAGCTACTAGCGCCCTAGCTAGTTTATTTCCATTTTGTCTATAAGCATATTTCAGTGATTTGTTATTAATGAAATGAAGTCTTATTTCTGTTGCATCTCTGCGTTTATGTGTATTTTTGTATTTCATTGTGTTCCTACATAAATCCGGATCAAAGTGCATGCGAAAAAAATAACTTTTTTTCAAGTGTTCTCATACAAAAAAAAATGTTTCTCAACAACAAGGGGTTAGATCTTTGTCAACATACCTGGAAATTGCAAATTTTCTCTCTGTTTTTTATTTACCAAGATCGCACAGAGTGAACGAAAAAGAGCATACGCAAACAAGAAAACATTTTTCACTATCTTTTTGAGTTGTTGAGATCACACAGAGTGCGGGGCAAAGAGAATACACAAACTGAAAAGAGTAGCAACCTGAAAAAAATAAATAGAAACCGAAATATTATCTCTGTAAAAAAATTTAAAGGGTGTATTTAGGATTTATACCTCTAGATCTGACTAAAATGGCGATATCTTGGGAAAACAAAAACTTTTTCGAGTGAAATGAAAAGTGTTTCTTATTGAAATGAGCGCTCCTGACACAACGAAATAGACCTATTGGCTCAAAAATGTATGGAAATAATAGGAACTGGAGATGTGGAAACACAGCTTCAAAATGTCGATCTATAATGAGAACAACACTTCAAATGGGCTCTGATACCATGTTCGAAAACACCGGGTATTCCAACAGAGTATGAAGACCTTCAGTAACCACTCACACAACCAAATCAAAGATCAACACATTGATATTTTTACGTGGTAAAACCCTAATGGGGAAACATCCACAACCCCAACGAATGTGGTCACTTGAGACAATTTATTAATGCAAAAGAAAAATATTACAATAGAGTTTCTTGTTAACTTTTTAATCCCGACACCTAGGTAAATTGATTTTCGTTTATTTCTGTTAGAATTAGTAGTTCGGAGGTACTTCTACATTGGTGGTGCCCAGCATGCAAAACTAACCAAGCACACTTTCTTCCTCATGACTTTATAATGAGTTTTTATAAAGTAACTTTATAAAGTGATTTTATAAAAGTTGGGTCCTTTTATTTTTAAATGTAAAAGTGACTTTATGATGTTATGGGTCACTTTAGTGACTTAAGTGACCTCAAAAAATCATTAAGTCATGATCGTTGGTCTCATGAGGAAAATATCTAATCTTGACCTTCAATCTCATTGGAAGACTAAGGGTTAGGGAAGTTACATTTCGAAATTGCTTAAAGGCATCTCGTGAGGGAGAGAGATGGAACACTTTTTTAGGAGAGTGAGAGGGAAGGTGAAGAGGTATGTTTCCCAAGAGAGATTGCTTGCTTGGAGGAAGAGATACAACAAAGGGGGTTTGACACACATCCCTAGGAGAGGGATTGGAATGCAACCAAGACCATTTGCAACATTTATTACAGTTTGTAAAACAACTGTGTAAGTTGTCCATACAGCAAACAAGGGGCATTGAAATCAAGGTTTTGAGTCTACAACAGGTTGGCATGATTTCCTATGCAAATTTGTTGATTTTTT
Source organism: Picea sitchensis (assembly GCA_010110895.2). Taxonomy (NCBI): domain Eukaryota; kingdom Viridiplantae; phylum Streptophyta; class Pinopsida; order Pinales; family Pinaceae; genus Picea; species Picea sitchensis. The sequence continues at coordinate 71,023 of SNQJ01S0076366.1, forward strand.
TTGTTCTATTACATACAGTTTCTTTTGGCACAAATTTCTATGTGTTGGCATATTTATTACGAACAAGAGGCAAAGTATTTGTTTGTCATTGATGGAAATCTCAACCCGATGATGACGAACAAGAGAAAGTTGCAAGACCAGCAGCGCAGCGATGATGTCATGGAAAGAGCAGAAGCGTAAGCTCAAGAGGAGGAGAAACAATGATCATTGGATCACCCATCCCAAATTCTCAATGCTCGTCAGATCTGAATTAAAACAAGAGGAGCGAGCAGAAGAGGAGAACAGATCTCAGGCGTCATATCTGAGTGCGAAGATCGATCATCGTCAGATCCAGAAGAAGGAGCGTTATCTTTAAGTACAAGATGAAGCGGGATTACGAAGTCCCGAAAGAAAGACAACCGTTGATCCAAGAAGGAAACGTGGCAAAAGATCAAGGCATGACAAAAACTATGTTTCGGAGTTTCGTAGATCGGGAAATCCAAAAGGAGGAGGTGCTCTAACCTCTCAAACTTGCGATATGTGAAATCGCGATAAACAATCATGATCGTTGGATGCAGACTACACGTGGCGAGAGGTCATATTTTTTTTGACTAGAAATTCAAAGGAAGGAGGAGCTCTATCCTTTGAAATCGTGAAACGCGAAACTGCAATTCAATATGAGTCGTTGATCAAGGGAGAGTGTGGACTTTTGATCTAGCTTCATTTCGAAGTTTCGAATACTAGGAGTTGGGTGAGTCAAGGAGACTCACAGCAAAATAGAGATGCACCTTTTGGCACAACCTGTGGTTACCACCAATGGTCACATGAGGAGAAGAAGCTAGCAATGCTAAGCTCAATTTCATAGTTTCAGTGATCGCGACATGGAGAGTCGAGATTCCTCATCACAGGATTCATGAAATTACGAGTCACTAAATCGCTTTATGGATAAGCGCTTGGTCATAGCCATGGGCACGTGAAGGAAGGAGCTTGCAAGTTGCAAGGCTCCATTTCCTAATCGGGAGTTGGAAGAGTCAGAGTGACTCGCAACAAAATTCGTGAAATGCGAAATTTCATAGCGCCTATTGGTGTAGCCAGTTGTCATCGTCGGTGGTCATGAAAAGGGAAGGTACTAAATGCTAAGCCCTATTTTCAGATATCGTGACATGGAAAGTCGAGAAGCCTCACCACAAGATATCTGAAATGCGAAATGCGAAATTACTTTCTGATTAGCCTGTGGTCACAGCCAGTGGACACATGGGATAAATGCGAGATCCTGCGGATGTAATCCAACGGTGTTGGTTATTTGGGAATATGATCGAAGGGCCATTGTTTCTCTTCATGATTAATTGTTCAGTTACAATTTAGTTAGTTGAACTGAATCATGATTCTTGAACGATTGGTGATTCAGTTGCTGAGGCATTTTAGCCGAAGGAGATTCGAGGTGTAACTAAAGAGGTTGGTGGGGATAAAAAGAGATATGCAGCGACTATGTACAGTTAGTTGTTCTGACTGAAAAATGAAGAAAAATAGGAGAAAGGAAAATCACAAAATGCACAGTGTGAGATCAAACTCAAAAATGATAAACAGAAGATGAATATAGCAGAAGAATAATGAAGCAAAGAAGAATTGCATAATAGAGGAGAAGTGGTAAGAATTGATATATCTGTATTGTTGGTTATACATTCATTTATTTTATAATCAAGGAGGTTGGGTGGTGCTAGGGAGGATTTTGGTCCTCTGATATTCATGTTTGTGCTTGAATATTGGAAGTTGTATCTTCTATCTAGTTGTGGCTAGAAAAACAGGGTGGCAGGGTGGTGCTTGGGAAAACACAGAGTTTTTTGTATGGAAGTTGGTGCTTGTACAAGTGGAATTAGGTGCTTCCATCCAATCAGTGTTGGAACACTCAGGGAGTTGGTGCTTCCTTCTAGTGGGTGCTAGAGAAAGCAGAGAGTTTGTGCTCTCAACAAGTTGGAGCTTGTAAAACAGAGGTAGTAGCCTCACATTGAGTTGGTTCTAAAAGATAGATGATGTACAGAATTTAAAAGATAGCCTATCATTCGAAGAAGAAGAGGTTTTCTCCCTTTATGGGTTTCCTCATGAAAATATTTCTCTGTGTGTATATTATGTGTGAATGATGTTCATTATTTATGTTGTTCATATCTTGTATAATATTGATGGTCACTTGAAAGAGATTAAAAATTATTTGAATAGTCATAAATTGTTTAAGCACAGTAACAACTGATTCACCCCCCCCCCTTCTCAATTGTCTTAGTAATTTCAAAAAATGGTATCAAAGCGGGTTCCTTTTACTTAAAGGTAGATCTGTAAGCTTAAACATGACAAGTCATGAAGGGACTTCAGCCAATAAGCCTCCTCTCTTTGATGGAACAATTTTTTCCTTCTGGAAGGTTAGAATGAGAACTTACCTAATGGCCTTAGGTGCTGATGTTTGGGATGTAGTAGAGATTGGATACATAAAGCCTGTTGTGCTAGCTTCCAAGGATGATAAGTTAGAATTTAGCTTTAATGCTAATGGAATGAATGCTATCTTGAATGGACTTGCAGAAGCTAAGTTTGTAAAGGTGATGCATCTTCAAATTGCCAAAGAAATGTGGGATAAACTTATTAACAATTATGAAGGAAATGAGAAAGTAAAAGATGCCAAACTTCAAACATATAGATTGAAATTTGAACAACTAAATATGAATGAAGATGAAACAGCCAGCAAGTATTTTTTAAGAGTTGAAGAGCTTGTGAATTCCATGAAGGGTCTTGGTGAGAAAATTGAAGAATCATTTTTAGTTCAAAAGATTTTAAGATCTCTGCTTGATAAATTTAATCCAAAAGTATCTGCAATAGAAGAACTAAATGATCTTAAAACTCTATCCATTGATCAACTCCTAGGAACTCTAACTGCATATGAAATGAGAATAAGCAAAGATAATTCCATTACTAGAGAAGCATATTTTAAAGCGGACAAGAATATTGATTCAGAATTAGATGATATTGAGGCAAAATTTGTGAGAAGGTTAAAGAAAGGATCAGGAAAATATCAAGGTAAACTCCCTTTCAAATGTTTTAACTGTGGTAAGATAGGTAATTCTGCATCTAAGTGTCCTCACCAGAAAAAGGATCAGAACTTTGATGATGAAAAGAAATACAAATTTAAGAAATATAGTAAAAAGAAAAGTTTGTGTGCAAACAATGACAACTCCTCAAAAGACATGGATAGTGATTCATCCTGTCAAGAAAAAGTGAATGATTTTATGCTTATGGCTATGGGAGATCTTGGTGATGAAAATTCACGAGGTGAAATGGATGACAAAGAAGCTGTGGTGGATATGGAAGGTGAATTAATCAATGCTTTGGAAGAAATTGACAGACTCATATGTAAGAAGAGAAAACAAAAACAGATGTTGATGCAGTTTAAAATGAATGGTAAAAAACCTGATGAAGACTTTTCTCTAATAAAAGTGGAGTTAGAAGAAGCAAAGAAAATAGAAGACATTCTGAAACAACAATTATCAGAGAAGAAAGCGAGGTGTGAAGCCTTAGAAGAAGAGATAGTAAAAACCAAAAAGGAAATGGAAAATTTTAAGGCATTGTATCACCAAAATTTGTCAAGTATTAAAGCATCAGAACGTTTAACCTCCACTCTAAATCAACAAAGGAATCCAAAGTTGAAAGTTGGCTTGGGCTATGAAGAAGGATCAAGTAGTGATCATCCAATTAATACAGAACCCATCAAGTTTTTCAAATCTACAATGGTTGACAACAATCACTCTACAGAAACAAAGAAAGAAAATGAGTCACCAAGAAGGAATGAAAAAGAAAGTACCATAATTGATCAGAGAAACTATCAGCATGGAAGAAATCAACCCGCTCAAAGAAGACAGTCTTTTTCCAGGTACAAAGTATTTTTCTATGGATATTGTTTTTTTTGTTGTCACTTTGGTCACAAAGCTATAACTTGTTCTTTAAGATGTAGATATGAGAAAAACAAGTTATTCAAGGAATAGTTATCTACCACAACAAAGATTGAGACAACCAAGCAACAAACAACTACAAACTATAAATCATATGATGGTTGGGAGAAGGACGCAGGTGAAACATAACAACATCTATGAGCATAACAATCGTTATGATCTGTTATTTAGTAAACCAGAATGTTATAACTGCCATAATTATGGACATAAAGCTGCAAACTGTCGCTTAAAGAACTATAAGCCAAATCTGAATCCTGCTGCTGAAAATTTCAAAGTTTGAAAGAAGAAAGAAGATGACCAGTGTGGATTAGTGTTATCAACCCAAAGACAAAAGAATCCCTGGTATATTGACAGTGGATGTTCCAAACATATGACTAGAGATAAAAGTAAGTTTCTAACTCTAAGTGAAAACAAATCAGGGAATTTAACTTTTGGAAATGATGCGCTAGGAAAAATAAAAGGTAAAGGAATGGTAACCCTGAGTAATGGAAAAGGAAAATCTCAAGATGTGATGTTTGTAGATGGCTTGAAACATAATCTACTAACTGTCAGTCAAGTTTGTGACAGAGGATGTGAAGTTGTTTTTACTTCTAAAGATTGTAAAATAAAGTCTGTGAATTCAGGACAACTGGTTGCAAAAGGGATAAGAACAGAAAACAATGTCTATGTGTTAAAAGAAGAAAAAGAAGAATGCCACTTAAAAAAATATGATGAAAGTTGGCTATGGCATTGGAGACTTGGACACCTAAATTTTGATCATATAATCAAGATTAGAAACCATGGGGCAATAAAATATCTTCCAAAGATATCAAAGCCATATGAATCTGTTTGTAAACCTTGCCAGATAGGAAAGCTTACTCACACTCAGTTCAAATCTAAAAACTTTCCTTCAACATAAAAACCTCTCCAGATAGTACATATGGATTTATGTGGACCATCAAGAAAAGAAGGTACAGGAAAAGAAAACTATTTTATGTTGATTATTGATGATTATTCTAGACTACTGTGGGTTGCCTTTTTGAAGGAAAAATCTGAAGCATTTGAAAAAATCAAAGTGTTTAAGGCTCTGACTGAGAATCAAACAGGAAAAATATTGAAGGCAGTAAGGTCTGATAGAGGAGGAGAGTTTAGTTCATGTAACTTCAAAGAGTTTTGTGATAAACATGGAATCAAACGAGAATACACTATTCCAATAACTCCACAAAAAAATGGAGTAGTTGAGAAGCAGAATAGATCAGTTCAGCAGATGGAAAGATCAATGATGAATGAAAAGAATATTGCTCAGACATATTGGGTGGAAGCAACCCATACAATTGTTCGTATTCTTAAAAAATATCATCTTAGGCCACACAGTGACAAGACTCCTTATGAACTATGTATAATATTGATGGTCACTTGAAAGAGATTACAAATTATTTGAATAGTCATAAATTGTTTAAGCACAATAACAACGGATCCATCCCCCCCCCCCCTCTCAATTGTCTTAGTAATTTCAACACTATGAATATTGGTGACTGTTTGTGGAGGTTTGTTGGTTGTCCTGGGCCATACAGGTCGTACAGTCATGGAATTCTGCCCTAGATGCAGTCTAGGACTATTTGTATAGATAAGTAAATTTCTAAAAGAAGAGACAGTCTGAGTTTTATGCCGATGTTATTTGTTGTTGTAAAAGTTATCATTTTTCTGAGTTGAATAAAGCATTTTGTTGTTGTTATATTTTAAATTGCTTTGTTATTTGTGTTTTATCTCATAGTCCAATATTTGCATGTTGTTATATTGCTATATTGGTGTACTACTATAGGAGGATGAAATTTGGTACTCACTAAGTATGGGACCGATATATATATATATAGCATGGTATCAGAGCTAGGGCTCTGAAGTTCAGTGGGAAGCTTTGGCACTTGGGACAGCAAGTGATTTTCTAGGGCATTTGCTTGAAGAAGGGAGAAGAGGTTCTTTGTCAAGTGAAAAAATATCACTTCCAGCATCATGTTTGAAGATAGATTGGAGGGGATATCCAACTACCTACAGTGGAATGTTAGAATCACGAATGTTCTCAAGGAGAAAAAGTTATGGTTTTTTGTGAACACCGTCATGCCAATACCTTTGTCGGATCCCATAGATTTAAATGTTCATGAAGTGAAGGAAGCCAAGACTAAGAGAATCATCTTGGACGGGGTTAAAGGCCAACGTATTCCTCACTTGGTTGAGAATAAGACAACCAAAGAGATGTCAAATGCACTGAAAATTTTGTATGAGGCAAAGAACGAGAACCGGAAAATGGCTCTCTGGGACAAGCTCTATAGTGCTAGGATGGCCAAAGGAGAGGTTGTAGCCACCTACCTCACCCGGGTTGCACAGGTGAAGGATGAGTTGTCAGTTATTAGAGAATTTATTCTTGACTCAGAGTTGGTGCAGATAGCCCTCAAAGACTTCACCAAGGAGTGGGAGGTTTTCGTGAAGTGCATGGTGGGGAGAGAGAAGCTCCATGACTAGAGAAGATTGTGGGATGAATTTACACAGGAGGAGATCCGGGAGGGGTCTTAGGAATAGGCGGTGGATGGTATAGGCGAAAAGAACGTTGATCTTATGGGAAAGAGAAATGAGAAGAAGAAGGACATGAGAAAGGTGAGATGCTTTTCATGTCACAAGACTAACCACTATGCTAGTTAGTGTTTGAAAAGGAAGAAGAAGAAGCCAGAACCAGAGGTGTCATCTTCAATAGAGAGTGTAGAGTTTGTTGAGAGATATGAGAGGGAGTTCTCTCTCATGACTGTTCTTGTGGGCAGTAGGTGCCTAGCGTTCAAGGACATTGAGTCCTAGTTTGTGGACAGTGGAGCTTCTCAGCACATGATGGGGTTGAGGTGTGTTTTCCTCAGTCTTGCAGATATAGACTCAAACTACAAAGTGAATTGTGGAGCCAGCCCACAACTTGCAATAAAGGGGGTTAGAAGGGTTAGATTCCAACTAGTCAAGAGGTTTTCTATAGGTTTCCGAGGTATTATATATTCCAGAGTTGACTGTTAATTTTCTCTCAGTGCCAGCATTGGATGAGAGTGGATTTGGAGTTGTCTTCTATGATGGACATGTGTTTTTATATCATGTGGGAGAAACTGCAGACACAGCAGTGATGCTTGGTATCAGGGGTGAGGGCATGTACATTTGTTGGGTCGATCTGTGTTGGGATCCAATGGATTTTTGTATTCAGATTATGTGTCGGAGAGTGGGAAGGTTTCACGGGAGAGAGAGTTGATATTGTGGACTCAATCCTCTTCCAAGACTCTCAGAGAACTTAGTAGTTATGAATCGACATAGATGAATGCTCGGGAGAGTTTGTAGTCTCCTAGGAGCATGTCTCAGTTCGTGGAACAACAAAGGTAGCATTAGAGGCTTCCAGTGTAGTGGGAGTAATGGATTCCTATTCAAAGGGAGCAGAGACTTCTAGTACAAAGAGAGCAGCTATGGCAGTTGATGAGTTGGATATGGATTATGGTGGTGGTACCAGAAGTACCTCTCTCGCTAAGAGAGAGTGTTAGAATTGGTATCTCGGAGGTACTTCTGCATTGGTGGCACCGAGCGTGCAGAAGTAATTGAGCACACTTTCTTCCTCGTCACTTTATAATGAGTTTTTATAAAGTAACTTTATAAAGTGATTTTATAAAGTTGGGTCCTTTTATTTTTAAATGTAAAAGTGACTTTATGATGTTATGGATCACTTTACTGACTTAAGTGACCTCAGGGAATAATTAAGTCGTGATCTTTGATCTCATGAGGGAAAGATCTAATATTGACCGTCAATCTCATTGGAAAACCAAGGGTTAGGGTAGGTACATTTCGAAATTTATTAAAGACAGATCATGAGGACGAGAGAGGGCACACTTTTTTAGGAGAGTGAGAGGGAAGGTGAAGATGCATTTTTCCCAAGAGAGAGTTCTTGCTTGGAGGAAGAGCTACAACAAACGGGGTTTGGCACACATCCCTGGGAGAGGGATTGGCATGCAACCCAAGAGAATTTGCAACATTTATTATAGTCCATACAACAGCTACAAAAGGGGTTGTACAACTGTGTAAGTTGGTCGTATAGGAAATAAGGGGCACTAAAATTGAGGTTGTGAGTTTATAGCAGGTTGGCACGATTTCCTATGCAAATTTGTTGAGTTTTTATGTTATGTTCTGTACAGTTTATTTTGGCATGAACTTCTATGCAGATTGGTGATTGTTTGTGGAGGTTTGTTGGTTGTCTTGGGCCGTACAGGTTGTACAGTCATGGAATTCTTCCCTAGATACAGTCTGGGACTATTTTTATAGAGAAGTAACAACTTGCTAAAAGAAGAGACAGTCTGAGTTTTATGCTGATGTTATTTGTTGTTGTAAAAGTTCTGATTTTTCTGAGCTAAATAAAGTACTCTTTCTCCTCAAATCTGCCCTATTTCCTAAGTTATTCTTCATGGGATTTTTTCCCGGAATTTTGGTGCCAAATGTGTGATTTTGTTCACTTTTAAAGAGTATTTCGCTGCAATTATATTTCTGATTGCTTAGTTATTTGTGTTTCAACTCATAGTCCAATATTTGCATGTTGTTATATTGCTATATTGGTGTACTACTATAGGAGGCTGAAATATG
>SNQJ01S0076366.1:81906-93602 GCA_010110895.2 Picea sitchensis
TGGTTGGTGGATCCCACCATTGTTACAAGATAAGTGTCTAACTATGTTTTATCACATTTTATCATGTCTCTACTGTAAATGTTATCATGTTTTCCGTTGTGTATACGAATTAATATGGAATGCTATGGATTGTTTAATTATAGAAGTAATGATATGTTTTACTCTAAGTTAAATGTGTTTATTTGTTTAAATGCATGGGATATATGATATCTATATGAGCTTTATACAAATGGGTATCAAAGCGTGAGTAAGCCCAGAATTCTGAAATGGGTGTGCTACAAATTGGTATCAGAGCGAAGGTTTTGACACTGAGCCTAGATGGGCCAGTGGAGCGATCTTTGGATCGAGAATGCGAAGGGAAATTAGGTCTAGAGGACCAATTTTGGACCTTGGTTTGTTCTGGAGTGTCAAGTAGTTGCTTGACCGTGCTTACGAGCTCAGGAAGTATAGCGGCGAGTGAAACCGCAGCTGGTGTGGTATATAGCCACAGGGAGACAGGTCTCTACACCAATGGTGTTAGAACCTTAGGATCTGTTCGGGAGGGAAGGCGAGCCCTCGTGACCGTTGGATCTAGAAAAATGTGCGTAGGAATTAAAATTCCTTTTGAAATACACAGGAATGTGGAAATCGCGATATGCGAAATTCCGAATTCGTTAGGAACCGTCTGAGCCATCAGATCTCGACCGGAAACCTGTTAGCCATAGGATCTGTCGAGAGATGTCCGAAGGTTAAACCTCAGAGACTAGGGGAGAAAGCTCCGAAATAGATCTAGACCGTCCGAAAGACGGAGGACACGTGTCGTGAGATTTCCCATTTCGGGAAATCGGGAACCACGATATCAGGAGTCACGAAGGAGGTCGGGAATTTTCATGGTAAAATTCCCAGGAACGATCTGAGCCATCCATCAGTTGGGACACGTGGGCGAGATTGGGAGCCCATCGACATATCGAGGTTCGGCATTTCGCGAATCCTGAGGACATATGTGTTTCGACATTGGAAAGTCCGAAACCCCGATAGGAGGTATGACTCTGGTCATATAAGGGGAGGTCATGTGAGCCACGAGTCTAGCCCAGAGGGCTAACGAGAGTTAGAGCGCATCGGCGTTTGGAAGCCCAAAAATCCGAAAGGATCGGGACTTTCCATGGTGGAAACCCCGGAGCAGTCGTGGGCCATCCGATTTGAGATGGCCACGTGTTGAGAGATTACCCGTTTCGGAAAATCGGGGAGTCGGGAGTTTCTTTGACAAAGAACTCGGACTCTCATTGTGATAAATCCCAACCATACTGTCGAGACGTTAGCTGGTGGCTAAGTCCCGATGAATGGACGAGATTCCTTCGGGGAATCTTCGGGTCTTTAACGATTGTCCGATGTGAGAAAGATCTGACCGTTGGATTTTTCTAGGAATGGATGTGGAAACATGGAGATGTACCCGAAGTGCTGAAAATGAAAGCTTCGAAAACACAAAATTGCACAGTCGAACGAGAGCTCAGAAAACCCATTGGAATCGAAATGTATTTTGTTCTTGTTGGTATTAGTTATAAATGCTGAAGATTGTTCCTGAAGGTTTAATGGCCTGATAAACTACGATTTTATTTGCACAGTGCGTGTGCAGAGTTCAACGGAGGTCAGGACTCCAGTTAACCAACGACTGAGTATGGAGTGGGGAAAGGTGCAGATTACCCCCAAAATAGAAGACGAATAGGAAGGAAAGGATGTTAACCTGGGAATCGAAGGATCGAACTCCAATGGGCATGGAAAAGAGAAGGATAAGGAAGGACACATAATGAAAATCATTGAAGGATTACAAAGAGAGGCCCAGGCTCGTTGAGCTGATAGCCGAAAGCTCATGAAAGTCAGGGATCGGCAAGGTGCATTAAACTTAAAATTTTTGAAGAGCCTAGAAAGAATAGAGAAGAAACTCGAGAAGGGAAGAGACTCAAGTATGACGGAGAGTCGTAAAACCCATGAAAGAAGAAGAAGGCCGAGGAGCGGTAGCCGGCATCTTAGTCGCTCCCAAAGACATTCTGAAAGGAAGACACACAGTAGTTCAAGCCCATCCCCTCCCAGAAAACATCAAAAATCTGGAAAGGAGGAATTGAAAGGAGAGATGAACAAGATTAAGCCTCCAACATTTGATGGAGAACATAAGAAGGAGGAAGATGCTGAGACCTGGTTGCTTGGCATGAATAAATACTTCCAACTGTACAATTATTCTGCCCATGCAGAAGGAAGAATTGAAATGTACCAACTGAAAGGAAAAGCATCCATGTGGTGGGATCAATTTGTACAGGTGCAGCACATCAGAGAGAAAGAGGTCACGTGGAAGGAGTTTAAGAGGTATTTCAAGAAGAAATACATGACTAAAAGATACTATGACAGAAAGATGAAGGAGTTCTTTGAACTCAAGTTGGGAAGTATGACCGTTGATGAGAATGAACGAAATTTTCTGGAACTACTGAAGTATGTTCCATTCATCAAGGACAAAGTTGTTAAAATTCATAGGTATCTGAGTGGACTGCCACCTTCCATGAGTGACAAGATTCAATATGACGATCCTAAGACCATGGAAGAGACCATCAGAAAAGCGAAATGCTTGTATGAACAGCAAGGAGAAAGGCCTATCCTTCGAAAGGTCTGGGATGATCGGAGGAAATTTAAGAAGGAACATAGGCAGAAGGGAAGCAAGCCTTCCTTTTTCAGAAATAGTCCTTGGGGACAGTCATCTTTTAAAGAGCCTAGAAAGGTTGAAGGGAGTGAGCAGATGCCAAGGCCTCCACCTATAGAGTGTTGGGGCTGTAAAGGAAATCATAGGTACAGATACTTCCCCCACAGAAAAGATAAAGCAAGAACTTGCCATATTGTTCAGTATGCTGAAACAATGGAGGATATGGGCAGTAGAATACCGAGGATCTATGCAACCCTGGACAATAAGCAAGCAGAATTTCAATCTCACATGATTGAAGTGGAAGGTACGATCAACAACCGACCACTTGTTATTTTAATTGATTCAGGGGCTAGCCATAGTTATGTAGTCATTTCTATTTTAATTGATCTCAGTGGCCAGCTATATTGGTGTAGATCCTAGAGTGGTGGATAGTTTGCATCTAATGAGAAGCAAACATGAGAAGTCTTGTTAGTGCAGTTAGCCACAGGGACCAAGAGGAAGGTCACCGAATTGGTTAAGCCAGTTCATTGACATGAAAGGAATGAGCACTAAGGATGAATTGAACATTCTCGGCCTTTGAAATTCATATGATTGCTTAATTGAAAGGACCTGCTGTCACCACAGCGCCCTCCTCCTCGATTGCTACACAAGAGGCTTCATATACGCCCGGTAAAGAAGAGGGAAATCAGTAACAGATCCAAGGAATCTCTGAGCCATGGTCAGGAGGGAAATCTACCATGCACCAAGAAAATGTTACCGGCAAGCAATACAATTATATGCAACTTTGGGTGGAAGAAGCATCTCGAGATGTGCATCTAATCCGAAGATCACGAAGTACTCAAGGAGTTCAAGGATGCATTTTAGGAGGTACCTCGACTACTTCCAAGGAGGGACATCAATTTTTCTGGCAATTTGATGCCCTAATGTACCCGGCCAAAGCTCCTTATAGAATGAGTATGCTAGAGCTGAAAGAGTTGAAATTACAGCTCAAAGAGCTACTAAAGAAAGGCTACATTTTCCAATGTCATCATGGGGGAGCCCCGGTCCCATTCGGGTGAAGAAGAAAGATGGGACGCTGAGGTTGTGCATTGATTTCGGCAGTTGAACAAGGCTCACCGCTTAAGAACAAGTATCCTCCGCCAAGGATTGATGATCTTTTGATCGCTTGAAGGATGCTAAAATATTTTCCAAGATATACCTCAAATATGGATATCACCAAGGAGAATAAAGGATGAGGACATTGGCAAGACCGCCTTTAGAACAAGGTGTGGTCACTATGAATTTGTTATGGTGTCGTTTGGATTGTTAAATGCACCTATTGTTTTCATGTGCTTAATGAATGGAGGTTCAGAAATTATTTGGACAAGTTTGGTATACAGTCTTCCTCGGATGACATCTTGGTGTATTCCAAGACGTAGGGAAGAACATGAACAACACCTAAAAATAGTATTACATATTGTAGGAGAACATAAGTTGTATGCTAAATTGAGCAAGTGCTCATTTTACCAAAGGCAGATCCATTACTTGGGACATATTATATCCGGCGAAGGGATCGCTGTGAATCCTGAAAACGTACAGGCCATTCGAGAATGGCAAACGCTGAGGAGTGCATAGGATCTTATGGTCCGGGCGCGTGCTACTATAGGAGGTTTTATCACAATCTCGTGGATAGCTCATTCTATCACTTCCTTTGCAAAGGAAGGGAAAGAAGTTCCAGTTGACTGAAGAATGTGAGAAGAGATTCCAACGATTGAAGAAAGAGCACCAAGGTCTAACTCAAGATTGCAGATCCAAACAAGGATTAAATAGTTTGCACAGATGCATGCGGGAGGGGTCGAGGAGTTCTCACCAAGAGGGATTTGTAGTCGGTTACGAATCCCGAAATTTAAAGGAACATGAGAAGAACTATGCCACTCATGATTTAGGATTGGCAGCAATCGCTCCATGCCTTGAGGAAATGAGACATTACCTCATGGGCAAGAGATTCGAGTTGAGAAATCGTGATCATAACAAACAAGCATTACTTGATCACCCAACCTTTAAATGCCGTGAAAATCGGGATGGCTGGAGTTTATGTGTTAATATGACTTTGATATCGCTTATCAAAGGGAAAGAAAATAAGGTGGTTGATGCACTCAACAGAAAAGTGACCTAATTACATGCCATAGCCATTAGCATGTACCCGTGACCGAGATGAAAGACATAATTTTGGAATTTGCAACACTAATTTGTAAAGATAAAGGTCTTGTAGCAAAGCTACAACAAGCAGGAAGAACCACAGCCCAAGGAAAGTTACACCTTGGGAGTTGATGGTTTACTTATGTATAAAAAAAGAGTATATGTACCCAATGTTCAGAATTGAAGCCGGAAATTCTAAAGGAAATGCATAACGTGTTTGCGTTGGACATCCCGATATCGTAAGACGGCGGAAGCAAAATAAAATGCATTATTTTTGGCCGGGTTTAAAGAAAGAAATCGCTAAATACATCTAGATGCGGGCTGGAGTGCCAAAAGGTTACAATGAGCATCGCACCCGCCAGGTTGCCGCAGCCTTTACTTATTCTTGAATGGAAATGGGACGCGGTAACAATGGATTTTATCACGTGATTGCCCGTAACAAGAAAGCAACATGATTCAATCATGGTGGTAGTGGACAAGCTTACTAAAGTTCTTATCTTATTCCACCTAAAACCACTCCACGAGCAAACAGATGTTGGGCCGGAGCATTTTCCAAACAAGTTGCACACTTAAAATAAATTCGACAATTGTGTTCGATAGAGACCCAAAATTCACTTTGAATTTATGGAAAGGATCGCTCTTCCAAAGGATTCAGAATCGAACTTTAGCACAACATATCATCCTCGGACTCGGCGGACAGACAGAGAGTAAACAGAGTAATAGGAGACATGCCGAATGTATGTGATGGATAAACCATCAAGGTGGAAGACTACTCCGCAATTGGTAGAATTCACTTACAATAATGGGTATCATGCATCATTGAAGATGAGCCCATTTGAAGCGCTTTGTGGAAGAAAGTGAAACACTCCAAAGTTGAGGTAGGATAATCCACCGATGAGTAGTAGTTGGGCCCTCGAATCAAGCCAAAGAGATGGAAGATCAAATGATAAAAATTAAACATAATCTAAAAAAACTGCCCAGGACAAAGTGGCAGAAAAGCCAGAAGGCCACCGATAGTAACATAATCCATAGAGAATTCAAAGCGGGTGAATCTCATGTTTTCTTGAAAGTAAAACTAACAGGAGTTCCCTGAAAATGGGAAGTTGCGCCAAGTTGGTAGCAAGATTTTGTGGGCCATTTGAGATCCCCGAAAGGATTGGCCTGCTGCATACATGCTTGCATTACCCGCAGAGATCCAGACCGTATTACACGTGTTTCCATGTTTCCACGCTTTAAGAAATATGTACCATAATCAAGCATACGGTCGATTGACTGTGGATTCTCGTGGAAACCAGATGGTGTCTCATAAGTGCATCCCGTATGATATTGGACGTGAAAGCAACAACCTTTAATCGAGCTATAGAGTCAGGAAGGTCCGCTGACTGCACGGTCCCGAGGACGCCACATGGGAGCATGAAGAGGTTGCGCGGTGAAAGTACCCACATCTTTGAAATTGTGGGAAAGGCTTGGCAGAGACATAAGCTGTAATCGAGGATAGTGAAATAAGGGGAGGGGGATTGTTGTGTCCCCAAGGCTGAGCCCCCTTGTAAACCATGTTTGGAAAGGAATTATAATCATGTTTTATACTGCGGAGCCAAGTTTTATAAGCTGGAGGCTTATGTATTTGGTTAGGCCAGGAGCCCGTTGTTGTATATGTAATCATGCGTAATACTCATTAAAAATATAAACACCACCAGTGTAGACCGACCACCATGAATGAGGAAGTGGACCGGAAAGCATCCATAGAATGGGCAAGGAGTTAGGGGTTTGAAGGTGGGAAAATGGGCTAAGGTTGAGCCTAGGGGCTAAGCCTAGAGGGCGCTTCCTGAATAATATTTCTTTTTAACATTATTCCAAAAGATATGTGCATCATATGTTTTTATCCTAAGTCCTTTTGGAAGGACACGTAATTTCCCAATTGGTGGGAGGAACACGTGCTAGGCTGCTGGTGAACGCATTCAGTCCCATGGGTGACAAGTGTTAACCCCGGTGCATGTGAATAAAATGGCTAGGGTGAGCTATGAGAAGGTTCCATTCCATTCCAACGGACACCAACGCTGCACGGAGCTCTGAGAAGCATGACTAACCCGACTCTTGTAGAGAACATTCGTGAGACCCTCAGACTCCTCGAATGTCCGTGGTTCCGAATCGAAATCCCATAAGTAACCCTACGAAGCCTCACAGGTTGATTTCGTGGAAGATTCCTTGCTTGTTCGGGAAAGCTGAGCGAGCCTATGCAAGTATTCCCTGCTCCGAAGTCGTGACTGTGAAGCCATCCCTGCGGATTACCGAATCCAGCTTTTGGAAAGCCTGTGTCTATTTCCTATGGGATTGCTGAGACTACGCACATCGATCAAGGCGGAGGCTTTTTGGCCTGTGAGAGACTCCTCCATGTGAGAGAGAGTGCGCAGAGGAAGCAAAGAACTCCCCGAAGGAACCTTGTAGCCTATAGAGCTCAAGACTTCCGTCCGCCTCCCTCGCTCCTCAGAACCTGCTGTAAGGGAGAGGATATACCGGGCTGGGATCACAGCTCCAAGGGCCGTGAGAAGGTGCATTCTCCTAGGGTGAAATGTGCATGGGAATGAGGGTCTCTGTGGGCGCGGAGCGTGGGAGATTCCTGAGAAAGCATTCTGTCCTTGTGTTTGTGTGTGACTGTTTTCCCTGCAACCTCCGTTTGAGCCTAGATTCCTTGCCTTTGGGCGGGAGCTTATCCTTAACTTTCTCTGGGTGACCTATTGCTGAGTTGATGAGCAGTGTGGCCTAAGGTCGGGAGGTTCATGGAAGGTCTGCATTTGGTTGGTGGATCCCCACCATTTTACAAGATAAGTGTCTAACTATGTTTTATCACATTTTATCATGTCTCTATAGTAAATGTTATCATGTTTCACTGTAAATGAATTAATATGGAATGCTATGGATTGTTTAATTATAGCAGTAATGATATGTTTTACTCTGAGTTAAATGTGTTTATTTGTTTAAATGCATGGGATATATGATATCTGTATGAGCTTTGTACAAATGGTGTGTACAAATGGGTATCAAAGCGTGAGTAAGTCCAGAATTTTGAAATGGGTGTGCTACAGGTGTCAGCTTCAACAGAGAGTGCAGAGTTTGTTGAGAGATATGAGAGGGAGTTATCTCTCATGACTATTCTTGTGGGCAGTGGGTGCCTAGCGTTCGAGGACATTGAGTCATGGCTTGTGGACAGTGGAGCTTCTCAGCACATGACAGGGTTGAGGTGTGTTTTCCTCAGTCTTACAGATATAGACTCAAACTGCAAAATGAATTGTGGAGCCGGCCCACAACTTGTAGTAAAGGGGGTTAGAAGGGTTAGATTCCAACTAGTCAGGAGGTTTTCTATAGGTTTCCGAGGTATTATATATTCTAGAGTTGACTGTTAATTTTCTCTCAGTGCCAGCTTTGGATGAGAGTGGATTTGGAGTTGTCTTCTATGATGGACATGTGTTTTTATATCATGTGGGAGAAACTGCAGACAAAACAATGATTCTTGGTGTTGGGTGTGAGGGAATATACATTTGTTGGGTCGATCTGTGTTGGGGTCCAATGGATTTTTGGATTCATATTATGTGTCGGAGAGTGGGAAGGTTTCATAGGAGAGAGAGTTGATATTGGGGACTCAATCCTCTTCCAGGACTCTCAAAGAACTTAATAGTTATGAGTCGACATAGATGGATGATTGGGAGAGTTTGTAGTCTCCTAGGAGCATGTCTCAGTTCATGGAACAACAAAGGTAGCATTAGAGGCTTCCAGTGTAGTGGGAGTAGTGGATTCTTGTTCAAAGGGAACAGAGACTTCTAGTACAAAGGGAGCAACTATGGCAGTTGATGAGTTGGATATGGATTATGGTGGTGGTACCAAAAGTACCTCTCTCTCTAAGAGAGAGTGTTAGAATTGGTATCTCAGAGGTACTTCTGCATTGGTGGCACCCAACATGCGGAAGTAATCGAGCACACTTTCTTCCTCGTCACTTTATAATGAGTTTTTATAAAGTGATTTTATAAAGTTGGGTCCTTTTATTTTTAAATGTAAAAGTGACTTTATGATGTTATGGGTCACTTTAGTGACTTAAGTGACCTCAACAAATAATTAAGTCATGATCGTTGATCTCATGAGGGAAATATCTAATATTGACCGTCAATCTCATTGGAAGACCAAGGGTTAGGGCAGTTACATTTCGAAATTTCTTAAAGACAAATCATGAGGAAGAGAGAGGGCACACTTTTTTAGGAGAGTGAGAGGGAAGGTGAAGATGCATTTTTCCCAAGAGATAGTTCTTTCTTGGAGGAAGAGCTACAACAAACGGGGTTTGGCACACATCCCTGGGAGAGGGATTGGCATGCAACCCAAGAGAATTTGCAACATTTATTATAGTCCATACAATAGCTACAAAAGGGGTTGTACAACTATGTAAGTTGGTCATATAGGAAATAAGGGGCACTAAAATTGAGGTTGTGAGTCTACAGCAGGTTGGCATGATTTCCTATGCAAATTTGTTGAGTTTTTATGTTATGTTCCGTACAGTTTATTTTGGCACATTGGTGATTGTTTGTGGAGGTTTGTTGGTTGTATTGGGCCATACAAGTTGTACAGTCATGGAATTATTCCCTAGATACAGTCCGGGACTATTTGTATAGAGAAGTAACAACTTGCTAAAAGAAGAGACAGTTTGAGTTTTATGCTGATGCTATTTGTTGTTGTAAAAGTTCTTATTTTTCTTAGGTGAATAAAGTACTCTTTCTCCTCAAATCTTCCCTATTTCCTGAGTTATTCTTTATGGGATTTTTTCTCGGAATTTTGGTGCCAAATGTGTGATTTTGTTCACTTTTAAAGAGTATTTCGCTGCAATTATATTTATGAATGCTTAGTTATTTGTGTTTCAGCTCATAGTCCAATATTTGCATGTTGTTATATTGCTATATTGGTGTACTACTATAGGAGGCTGAAATATGGTATTAACTAAAACAAATAGTGGAAGCAATACTAGAAACCAAATCTCATACACAATACACAAAGTTGTTTTTCCCTTCAAATCAGCTTATCATTAGAATAATATCAAAGCTTACAAGGGCTCCCAAACCTAGAAAAATGGTTCACTGAGAAATACAGAAAACTATAGACAACACGTGCAAACCCTTACAACTCCTTCATGGTCGTACAACCTCCTACAATCACTTTATCATAATGTGCATGTCCTCACTTTCACCCACATACATACACACTTTCTTGCACTATAACCTGCGTACATATGCACCTTGATTTACCTATGAAGTGCGTACAACTCCACTCTAATGTTGTGTCTCTAACCTACCGAATCTCATTGCAGCTACCCATGTTCTCTCTTCTCCCTGGCCTATATTGATCTCTAGATGGAATTCCTTCTCCACCTATCAGAGATATCCTTGAGTAAAATTCCTTCTGTTTTCTCTCTCTATGATATGATCATAGAAGTGTCTTCCTCCTTCACCCTAGCCTTGATTTTATAATATTGAGTTATGACCTATCCATGATATACAAAATGATTGATGATTGAGATTAAATCTCACCTCACTTGAGATCATTGGATAACATTTAATTCAATAATGCTAATAACTTTATTAGTTCATTAAATAAAACTCAACTAATTTTAAAAAGCACTTTACTTTAATAATTCATTTAATTCAACTAAATTACTCAAGTAGAAGGATTTGGATGACTTCCACACGTCTAGACACTTAGACCTATGGAGAATTACTTTTTTGATGTTACAAACATCAACACTCCCTCTTAGCGAGGAAGGTACTTCTTGAAGAGCCACTTGGAACTGGTTTTCCCTCTGATCATGGCACAATATCTTACACATCATCATGCCCCATGGAATCCTTCCAAACATGTTGGTTTGTTTCTTCCTTAACACTGGAAGACTCGGAATCAATCATGCTACTCATTAGCACCATCAAGTTTGGAAACTTCATTGGAATCCTTCTCTCTCTGAATGTGCTCCTAGGAGCCTCAACCTTCTCCTGAGCATCCCTCAATTTTAGTTCATACCATCTAGGTCTTCTGACAGAACTAGAAGGGGGTAAAATATCCTCCCCACCTAAAGGTTGACTCCCTGAACTTGAATTTGTTGAGTATTTCTCATCCTTGAGAGCCTTCTTCTCCTCATCCTCTGCCACTAGTGACAACTCCTGAGACTTCCTAGATGCCAAGTTCTCCTCGAACTTAACATTTCTGCTAAAAAATGTCTTCCTCTATGTTGTTATGTCTTAGGGTCCTATAATTATAGGTAACTCAATTCTTCATTTTCTATTTGGCATCAACCCCGTGATGAAGACATCTGGCTTGTTGGACTCGATTGATTTTGTTTCCCCCTCTATCTGTTTCGCCTGATCCTTCATCACCCTACCCGATCCTTTGTCACCTTGTTGCGCCCTTGATTTCCTCATCCTTCACTTCTGCTCCCCTTCGCCATCTTCGTCCCTACATTCAAAATAAACCACCTTAGGATAAAAACATTAGGTTAGTAGTTAGATTAGACTTGTTAATAATTAATTAATAATTAATAACTAAGTTAGTTTGTGTAAATTTAATACTTAGGTTAGTTTATTAAGTTAAAACATTAACTATGAAATTAAACTATTAAACATATAAATTAAAAAAACACAAAACATAAATTAAATAAAACAAATGTTAAAATAAAACATTTAACAATTATAAAAAACATATATTAAAATGAAACAATATAAAAACAATGAACAAAACATATAAAATAATAAACATATAAGTTAATATATATATTAAATAAAACATAATACAAAAACAAACAAAATACGAAATATAATAAAAATACAAA
>SNQJ01S0076366.1:115379-130020 GCA_010110895.2 Picea sitchensis
CCTCCTTCCTCCTCCTATTGTGTCACTATTGTAAATCCTTCAATCCTATCCCAAGTTGTTCTTAAGGAGGGATGTTAGGATATTTAAACACTTAGGAGTTAGTTAAGATTTACTTGGTCTAATGTGTTGTTAGGTAAAAGTGTGTTTCTTTAGCATGCATTAGTATGCATTTGTAATTAAGAAATCTGACGGTCACGATATGTTCCCGACATAGAGTGATCCGATGGTTTATACTCTCCTCGATCTTAACGACCATTGATCCATGGATTAACACTCGATTGGTGCATGATCTCTATTTAAAGAGCATGGAGGGTCATTTTTCGATGATCGATTGTGAGAAACTCTCTCTATAATTTTTTTCTTTTGCATTAATAAACTGCTCCAAGTGGCTGCGTTGGTTGGGGCCGCGGATGTTTCCCTGTAGGGTTTTACCACGTTAAAACATCGGTATGTTGATCTTTGATCTGGTTATGCGAGTGGTTACTGAAGGTGTTCATCCTTTGTTGGAATACATGTGTTTTGGAACATTAAAATGGTGCTTGTTTACATAATTTAGCTATGTAAATATCCCAAAAGTGTGAGAGGGAAGTTTCTCCTGCATGCCCATACTGACCAGAGTTTCCTTTTGACAGAAGTAACAAGATAGATAAGAGAAGACACATGACATAGGAAAAGAGGTTCCCAAGCAACAAGACATCTCTACTATTTCGATTATAAATACATGATATGAATGANGGGGGGGGGTTCGGCCCAAGACTGAAGGAAGTTTTGAGAAATGTTTATGACTGTGTATTTCAGTTTATAAGCCAGAGGGGCATGTATATGTAAATTGTATTGTTATTGAAGATTCATATGAGTTGTTTCATCAGATTTGTCTTCTATGTTCTCTATTCTATTCTTCATCTTGTCTAAATGTAATGCAAATTTTAAGGATTAAAATTTGCCTTTGATTGATGGATACCTGATGCGGTAGAGGATTTTTTGTAAGATTTCCTATTTATTATTGTTTATTGTTCAGACACATCTAAGTTCTATTCTCCATCTTGTTTGAATGTATCACCGATTTTAAGGATTAAAATTTGCCTTTGATCGATATATTCTACATGCAGTAGAGGATCTGCTGTAAGCTTGCCTATCTATCATTGTTTACTGTTCGAACACGTATAAATTATCTTCGTAGAGAAGATATCTGCTTAGCGAATATTCGTCTTTATGTTATTCTCTTATTCTTCTCTTCATCATTATACAAATATTTTGTTTGATAGGGAGCTTAAATGCTTTTAATCAACAAATTGTTTATGACTTCATAGCCTAATGGTCCATCACTGATTTGCAGTGATATCTGTCGTCTTTTCCTTTCTTTAAAGTCTTGATGATCCACCTACTCAGACCATTTTAATCCATTTACATTTTGATGGGTATTGGGATTATCCTACAACAGTCTGAGGGTGACTCTCAGTGCTAACATTAATAACGTTGTTGTCGGGGATGGAAGTGAAGATATCTTCCCTAGGAGATGGACAACGGATGGATCCAGTTTTAGATGGTGAACTTAAGCTGGACACATCTTTCAACATGGGGACTCCATTGTTTCGAAATATATTGGCGACTCCACTGGTTTGAAATGGACAAGATTTTATTTCAGAGGTATGATTTCTGTGATTTTTCAAAGATAGTTGGTTTCCCTAATCTAGTGCCTAGTAGAGATGAATGTGAAAGTAGCCTTCCTAAATTTCGAGGAGAAGAGTGGGAGGTACCAGCTCAACATTTGTTGGATTTTCATGATTTTATTCATCAACTTCATATCGTACATGAATATGTTCATATTAATATTTTCAGGTATTCATTAGAAGGGATTGCTCGTGATTAGTGTCAATCTCTTCCCATTGCAAGCATCAACTCTTTCACAGGTTTCATGAAACTTTCAATTCGTTTTGTAAAGAGTATTTTTCAGCTTAGTATCTTTATGAAAACTGCTGTGATGATTTTTCTTTGCTTCATAAAGATTATGCTAGTCATGAAAACTAGATTTGTGGTGAAGCATTTATTGTGGAAGAAAGCATTTTCCATGAAGATCAAGAGGTGTTGAATGATATTCATTATGATAGAAATAACATAGAAGCATCTGGCATCATATGAGATGTATCTGTTGTTTTAAATGTTCATGAAGATCATGTCTCTTTTGAATATTCTGGTGTTAAATAACAAGTGTATACATCAATAGATATTTCTCCTGACTATGAAGCTGAGATAAATAATAAGCTAGTTAAAGAAACTAGGGAAGATTCCTCTCTGTTTTTTCCTAGATTTTTGGAATTAAAGACATATTTTGTTTGTTGCTCTTATGAAGAAAATGTAGAGGATATTCCTATTCTTGAAACACATGTTTTTGGCATCCCTGCTTATGATGAAGAAGTTATTTCAAATACTGACCAAGAGAAACCAATTTTTGATGAATATCCCAACGAAGATGATGAAGAGCAGAGTTTTTCACGACTTCTTTGGAACCTCGTAGCATGGTTCTTGTATATGATAATTATGAATCTGATCCTTGGGAGGGCCATGGAAGAGAAAAGGAAGAGCTAAATGTGCAGCTTATCTAATCTCCAACACTTATAAATGAGCATATGTCACCTGGGATTAGAAAGCCTGCATCAATCCTTTATCCACTTGTACATGCTGAGAACATCAAACAACATGCGAGATTTTCAAAAGCATTGGAGCCTGCAAAATTATTCATCTTATCATCATTTGGAGGTATTGTTAGTGTTCCAAAACATGTTTTCATTCTGTTGTCATACTTCCCTTACCTTTTATGGATCATTTGCAGTGAAAAGAAGAATTATGTTACCAAATAGTTTGGGTCGCTATGGTGGAACATTGTTTTCACTCAAGCATTGTAAAGGTTAGTTAGAGTAGGGTCTTGTATATAAATAAGCACTTGTGCAAGCTTTTCAGTTTTTAGTTTTCTTTTAGTATTTGAATAAGTGACCCCATAGCCCTAGGATAGGACACTGAAGCTGCTTGTTCTTGGCAGCTCACAAGGAGCATGCCATCCCCTTTGGAGCCACTGTTAGCACATAAAGTTGTCATGGGTCATATGTAGTTATTTTTAAGACCTAGGTATACACCTCTGCTGAGTCTCTCTCTTTTATGCTTTCCTTCCTATAAGTTTTTCCTCTTCTGGTTCATAAAGATAGGATGGTCAAGTATGTTGTATGCGCAGGGAAAAAGTATGAGCAGATGCATCATTCAGATCAGTCCTTTTCGGGTTCGAAATACAAGCAGTCAACAGGTTCAATTTTCAGCTGTAAGATTTGAGTGAAAGCAAGATCAACCGTCAGATCAAGAAAAGATTAAGTCACGACCGTCAGATCTTATTAGAGAGAGATCGACGGTGGGGAGGCATTGCGGGGATCGGGAAGAAAATTAAAGTTTATGCAAGTTGTGAGCCCACAATCGCTCAGGATCATTGATCTTGCTATATCAATAGATCAACGGTGCATAACAATCCCTCTACGAATGAGCATCTTCGCATTGTAGGGATCAGGAAGGAAATTAAAGTTTGTGCAAGTTATGAGCCTGTAATCGCTCAGGATCGTTGATCTTCAATCAAGGGACATGTGTCAGGTGATCTCACACTCCGGGAGGAAGCAAGAAAAAATTGAGTGAGTAAAGGACTCCTGAGGGCCCGAATCTTGGAGTTCATCTGGACCATCCATCAAAGAGGCCATGTGGTGCCAGATCTAACTCTTTGGAAATATGACACTTCGGAGGATTGCGCGAGAAAGTAGAAGAAAAGGCCCGAAGCCCGAACTACCAAATTAATTGTGGACCATCGATATCAAATCAACAAGAACCGTTGATCTTTGCAGCAACAATCATGGTCCATCTGAGAGCGACGTGTGGCAACAAAAGTAGGGCTTTCCCAAATTGTAGATTGAAGCCGATCGACGACCACATTTCATTGCGGGGACAGAACATGCTCGAATGTTAAAATTCTAGAGCAGTACCACAATTGAAACCATGGTATAATGGAAGAGGTATGTGGAAGTTGGTGGTGAATTTCGGGGGGCGAAGTGGTGTGGATCCAAACCGCCCTTGGCAACCTCTGCAATCATGTGCTTATATAGGACCCAATATGAGAGAAACGTCTGGCAACAAAATAGGCGTAAGGCCTCGTCCAGATCCCAAGGAGAAATAAATTAATGAAGGGAGGGTCGGTGGTTGAACAATCGACTACCCCCCTTAATGGAAGCATGGGGAGGTCTGGCCGAGGAGACAAAAAACTGTCAGCCTGAAGTACCACAGAGGGCAGTTTCTTATGCACACCCATACTGACTAGAGTTTCCTCCTGATAGAAGGAACAAGACAAACAAGAGAAGACACACAACACTAGAAAAGAGGTGCCCAAGTAGTAAGACATGTCTACTGTTTCGATTATAAACACATGAGATGAATGATATGTGAGGTGAAGGGGGGGGTTCGGCCCAAGACTGGAGGAAGTTTTGAGAAATGTTTATGACTGTGTATTTCAGTTTGTAAGTCAAAGGGACATGTAGCTGTAAATTGTATTGCTATTGAATATTCATATGAGTTGTTTCATCATATTTGTCTTCTATGTTCTCTGTTCTATTCTTCATCTTGTCTGAATGTATTGCAGATTTTAAGGACTAAAATTTGCCTTTGATTGATATATTCCTGATGCGGTAGAGGATCTGCTATAAGCTTGCCTATTTATCATTTTTTACTGTTCAGACACATCTAAGTTCTATTCTTCATCTTGTTTGAATGTATCACCTATTTTAAGGATTAAAATTTTCCTTTGATCGATAGATTCTCGATGCAGTAGAGGATTTGCTGTAAGCTTGCCTATCTATCATTGTTTACTGTTCAGACACATCTAAATTCTCTTCGTAGAGACATCTAAATTGGAAATATCATTGTTCAGAGAGGATCTATGCTTAGTGAATATTCGTCTTTATGTTATTCTCTTATTCTTCTCTTCATCATTATACAAATTATTTGTCTGATAGGGAGCTTAAATGCATTCAATGAGCGGATTGTTTATGAATCCATAGCCCAATGGTCCATCTTGATTTGCAGTGATATCTGTTGTCTTTTCCTTTCTTTAAAGTCTTGATGATCCACCTACTCAAACCATTTTAATCCATTTACATTTTGATGGGTATTGGGCTTATCCTCTTGCAGTCTGAGGGTGACTCTCAATGCTAACATATGGTCATGTAGAGTGTAAATGTTTTAAAAAGATGGAAGCCTTAGAAGCATCAATGAAGAAGCACAACATCAATATTGATTCTTCTTCTTCTTCTCATGGACATTCACTTTCTGCTTATGGTTTCTCCTTGAACCCAACTTCTACTTCTTCTTCTGATGAGTGGCTTATTGATTCTGGAGCTCTTATGATATGGCTAAGGATAAAGTCGTATTTTCTACTGTTAACGAATGTAACACCAAACAAATATTTGTTGGCGATGATAAATCTCTTAGTGTTGTAGGGTTTGGAACACTTCACGTAGATAATGATCATTTCAATGATGTATTATGTGTTCCAAATCTTTCCTACAACTTTCTATTAGTGTATCAAATCATTCATTCATATAAAAGTAAAACCATAAAATTTAAAATGAGATAAAAAAAATTCTAAATTCCTATAATATGAGATATTTTAAAATAAGAAAAACTTTAAAAACAAAGTCAATTTATTTATTAATCAATGAAAATTATAACTTCAAACAAAATTCTTTCTTAATAAATTTAAGAAAACTTTTCCACATTAAAAATTAAAATATTACAAAACAATATAATTAAATTATGAGTAACTCACTTGAACCTCTCCAACCTACTTTTCATACTTGCATGTACATTTCTACATTGAAAGTTTCAATGATCTATTCCATATAATTTAGACCAAGTGTATTTTCAATGTCTATATTAAATATTTAAATATATTGTTTTTTTATGTTTTGGAATAGTTTTTATATTTATAAATTCTTCTCCTATAAATTGGTAAAGCATTTACTCTATAGTTGTACGAGCTTTTTTAGTTTCCTACATTATGAGAGATTGGAAACTGAAAACTGTTTTGAGAACTTGAGAGTTTTTTGGGAGCTTCAACATTAGGAAATGGGAGCTTGGAAACTCATTTCCAAAATAGAGAGATTTAAATTAAAATTTTATTTTTGGTATTAATAAGTATCATTGATATTATTAAATTAAAATGTAAATGTTTTTATTCCATTATTACAAACACACAATTTATTACAAATACTTTTATTATATTTATTCAAAATATCACTATAAAACAAAGACTAAACTACACTTAAATATTATTTAAATAAAAAAACTTAACAATATTCACTTTATAGTTGTTGATATGAATTTTGTTTAATGCATGTATGTTTCCCTTCAAGCCCTGAATAAACATGAAAGTCCAATAAATCAATACCCAATCTCGTAAGCATTTGATCAAGTATGTTGTTGTTGCTATTGGCCAACCGTATCATTGATTTTTATTGTATTTTCATATTTCAAGAGTAGTACTTTTTCCAATAAGAACAAGAATAATGCTTCAAAATTACAAAATTACAAAGATGTTTGAAATTTATATATGTAAAATTTAATTTTAAAAATATGTTAAAATTTTTTATATGTATTTAGTTTCTCATTTTCTAATATAATCTTTATGGATATTAAAGTTTTGGTATTGTGTTAAATATATTCATATAATTATTAGCACAAATTAAATTAATAATTTAGATATTGTAGTTGTTAAAGTAGGAGTAATGTTGTCTTAAACTAAACTTCAATTTTATTGAAATACAATTTAAAATGTAGATACTCGTATCCCAATATCCAAGTTTCCACGTTTCAAAAACTCATAGAACATAGATTTACT
Source organism: Picea sitchensis (assembly GCA_010110895.2). Lineage (NCBI taxonomy): Eukaryota > Viridiplantae > Streptophyta > Pinopsida > Pinales > Pinaceae > Picea > Picea sitchensis. The sequence goes on from SNQJ01S0076366.1 coordinate 122,299, forward strand.
CTAATTATATATATTAAAATTAAAAAAAATAAAAATATTATTATAATATTATTATACTTAATAACTTTGTAAATATTCATATAATTGCTTTAATCTAATCCATATTTAAACAACTTCTTTTATAACATTTATTTTAACAATTAAAAATTTCATTTAACAACAAATTTTAACAATTAAAAATCTAATCTAATTTATAAGAAAATGATGAATGAGAAATTAATACTGGACGACCGAGTGAAAAATCCACAATTTGTATGTAACACTGAAAAGGACTAGATTGATCCACTAGAGGTTCATCATATTTTGTTTCTCATATTACAATACGTTTGTCATATCTACAATTGCTTTTGGACCCCGTGGCATCTTGAATGGATGAGAGTCACACCATTAGTGGATTATGTGAATAACATAATGTCTTATTAGTCCTTGCCTTTCCGGATGCAAGGACTATTAGTAAACGATTTTTAGATCTTTTATTAGTTATGCATTGAAACCAACCAAACATGAACCATCTTAATAACCAAAGTTTGGAGAGTTTTATACTATTTCCAAATTCAGATTTGATTTTTATTCTAACTTTTCAATTTGAGGCTTTATTTGACCTCTTCTTGAGGCATAGGGAGAAGATATGCAAAGTATTTCATTTGAAACTTAGGAATGATGACTAAGTTAATGTGTACATCTTTTGAGGTGAAGTAATGCTATCTCTAGAGATAACATTACTTTGTTAACATTTTTTATTAGCACTCTTTTTTCCTATCTCATCCTTTAATCCTTTAGCATGGCATGCTTGTTGTGTCAAGTAGATATGTGGACAACTATCAAAGAGCATCCTTTTGAGTGGCATGTGGCTTCTCGCTCAATGAAGAATACCATCATCCATCCATCAATGTATTTGCTTTTCCATCACTGTCTTTGCTTTCTTTCACTATCACCAATGTCTTTGCTTTCTTTCACTATCACCAATGTCTTTCTTAGTTTCAATGGGAAGCATGAAGTAGAAATCACTCTCATGAAGAAAACACAATCACTCTCACAAAGAAGACGTCATGGTAGTGCAATGGTAGTGCGTACTTGACTCACAAAGAAGGCATCATCATAGTGCAATGGTAGTGCGTACTTGACTTCTGCAAGATAGATGAGTCAAATAATACATACTTTATTTTCCTTCTCAGTAAAATTCTAGCATGTGATTTTTTTTTTTTTTTGTATCTTGAGGTTTATAAATTTAGTGATTATCAATGAAAATAAAATAGAAAATGGAAATGTGCATTGTATTACTTATTTTTTTGGTTTTATCTGGCTAAATCAATGGAATATATTTATATTCAGAGTGATAGTGGCTTAGTATATCCTTTATAAGCTAATAATAATGATATTGATTATAGACTTAACATTAAAATTATATTTATGTTCTTCACCAACTAAATGCAACTAGTACAACAAGGAGAAGGAAAGTACTTTGTATATTTGGCACTATTGATTATAGGCTTAACATTAAGTTTATAAATATATTTATGTTCTTAAACAACTAAATGAAACTATTACAACAAGGAAGGAGAAGGAAAGTACTTTGTATATTTGGCACTACAGTCACTCACTAAGAAAAAACTAGAAACTAGAGAAGCCATCAAGCTAGTACAATTCATTTCTAAGAAAAAAAATTAAATTGTAGAATCCAACAAAATTGTTAAAAGCATTTCTCGCCTGTGAATTTCCCCCCCTATTTCTTGGTTTACAAATTCGGTGATTGTCAACGAAATTCAAATAGAAAATGGAAATGCGCACTGCACTACTTAATGTTTGGTTTTATCTAGCTAAATCAATGGACAAGCAAGTATATTATCAAATTTCAACTAAACTTTTGGATTTTTACATGTTTACATGTGGTATTCCGTGGTATTATTACTATCATTATGCCTCCCGCGGTTTCAATCCCAAGGCTCAACGACGTGTTGTCTAGTAATAGCAAGTCTTGCACCTTCTCGTTGCCTTCACCGCAAAGAATGGAAGCCTTCACAGCTGCACCATAGGCCACAACTTCGTCCGGGTTAATGATCTTACACAACTCTTTTCCATTGAAAAAATCTTGGAGCAATTGTTGTACTTTGGGAATGCGAGTCAAATCCCTATGCTTTGCTGAAAGTTTAAAAATATAATAACATTCCTATATTCATAGGTATAATATTTGTGTGTGTGTGTGTATATATATATACATGTAATTATCCATCACATTATGCATTCTTGTTGATGAATCTTTACCCTGGTAAATAGAAGATGGGCATGTGAAGACATGAAAATATATCTTAGATGATGATACATATTAACTTAAGTTCCATTTGCAGGAAAAACACATGCACCCTGAGCTTTGACCTTGAAACATGGCTATTGCAACCCCTCCTTTCCTGCTTGAGCCCTTGAGAAGACAATTTCCTTGGATTAACTTCATGCTTTCCATGTGTCCATTTGCAAAGAACACATGTCGAGGTTTTGTCATGTGTCTACTTGCAAAGAACGAGTGTTATTGTAAGACGACAATAGTGCAACTTTAACATCGATCTTGCCCAACATGTTATCATATTTTATAATTTAAAATGTTCACGAGACTGGATCACATTGAATTGCTCGGTTTAAAAAACGTATTTCAAGAAAAGACCTACTATGTGAAGCAGAGAAAGTGACTTTTTGTGATTAAGGTCTATAAAAAATTATATACGAAGACTGGTACCTTATTTGAGCACATGTATTATGTTCTAATGGTAGTTGGCACAATGCCTTTAGGTCAGTAGACAAACCTTTTAAAGATAGCAGGCAATGGAGAGTTAATTAGTCCTACGTTGTCCTAATTAATTATTTTATTTGTGTAAAATTTGATTCAATCTATCTTTGTAATATATGAACAAGGTTCATTGGAATAAAAAGATGACGAGCTTCGTATTGATTTTTTCCACATATTTGTTTCTTCACTTTTAATTGTAGAATTTATTCGTGAGATTTTAACTCCCAACTTCTCTACCACACGATAATAATTCGAGTATTCTCGGTGCAATAAGATCAATTAATGATAGTTCACATAATTTTCCCTTAAAAACCTTCTTACTCATATTCCCTTGTGCACAACAACAATGAGAATCTTTCGACGAAAAATTAACAAGTTATACTTCTCTATGTTAAATCACTATAAAAAATTCAAATGATCTATAGATATTTGGTTATAAATGCTATGATTTGACTTTAATGGTTAGCTTTGCAGAAAAACTCGTAAGTATATGTACATTAAGAATCCATTATGGTCATCTAAATTTTTTTACAACAATACTTCAAAGAAGGAACCACAAGCTCTTTGAAAGAATTTTGGTCTCTTGTCAGTCTTGCAGTTATTGTTTGTAACTTTCATTGGAGCTTCTTTAAAAGTATAGCTGTAGGCCATGTTTCAAAATTATGGCATAAAGCATCAACATGTTTTAGTGCTTATATAAAACCATTTCTAACGATCTTGAACATTTAGTTGAAAACATTTTGGAAGATAAATGTAAGTTTTAAAAATAAGATGCAAGACTTAGACTCTACTTCAAGATTAATTTTATTGAAAAACAATATTGCTTCTTTGAAGAAACCTAGAAAATGTGTCGTGCACTTTTAAAATTGGATTGGATTGAGTTTAAAACATGGCCTATTAACTTTTGAAAAGGCGTTGCGATCTATGAAGATGAATTTTAAAACTATGCCACAACATAAGCTTCAAATGAATTTTAACATGCCAGAACAAGTTAGGTTTTAACTTCCTAATTTTTTATTTATAAAGAAGTTTTCAGAGTGAACCTAGTTTAGGTGATTAGAGTTAGAGTTACCATGCTTCCACTTAAGTTTCATTCCTTATTGTGATAGGCTTATTTTGGATGGATGATTAATCTAAATAAACACAATAAACACATTTTTAAGAAATCATTATCTTCTATCTTCTTCACCCAAATTTCATTATTTCTTACACATTGACACACAATATATACACATTGACACACAAGAATCTAAACATCATATTTACATTAATAAACCTACCCAGGGTTTCAAAAGTTTTGAATTGGTGGCTACAAACTCCGAACTACTATCATGCAGAGGACACATACATGGTTTATAATGAATCCTCGTTGATTACCACATTTTATTTGTGGGGGAACTGCATAGTCAACACAACATTTGTTGTATAAGACTGCATTGCAATGCTTATCCTTTTTTTTAGACGTAGGGTTTCAGTCTTTAAATTTTCTATTTTAAAGATTTATTAATAGTGGCTACAAATTGTGAGTTTCTGTCACCCAGAGGACACTTTTTAATAAAACCTGTCCTCTTAATGAATCCATGCTCATCACCATGTAAGCATATACAACAACCATTTCTAAGGCACAAAATAACTTTTTCCTCGAAAATGTTACCTCACAGATCTCTCATCACTTATTTCAGAATTCTAGTTAATTCTTGGCACTTTAATTTTTTAATTTTTTATAACTTTGAAAATGATAAAATGGTGCTTGTTTACATAATTTAGCTATGTAAATATCCCAAAAGTGTGAGAGGAGTGATTACAAGTCCAAATTAGGTCATATCTACAACCTACAAATCAGGTTATCGTTTACAACAACATGTATTGAGGAAACCAAAATTGGCTTTTAACTATCACTTATCTCCCAAAAGCGTGAGAGGAACCAAAACTAGCTTTCAACTATCACTTAAGGAAAGGGATTGTTGCTTTGCAACTCCCCGTGTATTAATTAACGATACTTTCTTATATTAATTAATGTTACGTCTTCTCTTGTAGTGCCTTTGTTCCTTGAATTTGGTCATCATTAGGACCCATTATTAATTGAGTGTGTTTTCTTTTTTTTAATTGGAATTAAAGCTTTATATGATATAAGGGTTGTCGTCAAAATGAATCAATAAGTTCAAAAAGTTTTATAAAATTTGGTTCACTGCCTAAACATACTTCTATTGTTATTATGCTGAAAATTACATAGATCTTCATAGGATATTTCCATGTAATTTGACTGAAAATGTCTTTTACATACTAGCCCCAAAAAAAAAACTCTGAAAAACATTAACGATGGGCATACTCAGTGTCTGGAACTTCCTACACTCCCCCCCTGAGATGAGGTATTTTCTTTGATATCCATTGGAATTGCATCACGACCCCTCTACTCGTCTTCTAAGGTTCTGTGGCGAGAAACTATAGATTCTTGGTTAATTGATGTTCACTGGGAGTGTTGAGGCAAAACCAAATATCTTAAGTGCTAACATTCCACCTCCAGACTGTCTATGCACTAAACAAGAGAGGGTACAAATTCGTTCAGATTCCCCAATTTACCTGAAACTTGTTGAAGCCTAGAACTATTATCTTCGGCCATTTCTTCATGCCATTTGAGAATGATCTTGATATTGCTCCAAGAGAGGTCCATATTTGTTAAACCCACAAGATAGATAAACCACCACCCACAAATTTTACCACTTCCAAGGATATCAGGGAGGGAAGCTAAAATACGAGCCGAACAACCAAGGCTCGACCCACCAATAATACCACTTCCAAAATTGCCAACAAAGACAGAAGGAAAATACTCAAAACAAATAGACCATAAACCTTTAAGAAACCCACTTCCAAAAAGGGCATCGTCCGAGGGAGTAAGATTAAAATTTAAATTGACAGACATATGAAGCCTGAGGAAGCAAAATAAGAGAATTGAGAATGTGGAGTCTAGAATAAGGCTGGACATATGCCGAATTGTCGCCAACAGTGAGATAAAACCACCTGTATGTGTTAAGCTCCAACAACAAGATACCACAAATGCTCTAGAGAAAAACCACAAACTAAGAGATGAGACCCTAATGCCACAGGGAAGAAAATTTGAGACCAGAGCCATTGCACAAATAGACTCTGTTTCTCACATACCCGAGAGAGTGCCCAAGTGAATGCACTTAACTTCACACAAATTAAAATAAATGTAGTCGACTATATCGTTGTCAGTTAGATGTGAAAGCTTCTTAAACATGTAGACTATAGTTCCAATACCTTGCCAATTGTCAAAACTTTGGAGAGCGTTGCATGTGTGAATTAAGGAAGAGGAAGGGTCCTTATAATCCCATTGATGTTTCCTATACCTTCTTCTAAGTTTGTCCCTTCTTTAGCCTGACAATCGACATATCATTTATGCTCTCGCTTGATATGGTGCAAGGAGTATTCCTCAAATTCAGATAGAAGGGTGAGCATATGAGCTATGATACCAATAATGTTATTGTTCCAATAATATGCCTTTCGATCATTGCTCTAGCCACCAACATTGAGTTCCTCAGGATGGTAAGATCAAGGATTTTCATGTCTTTGGCAAGTTTGAGACCTGCTCATAAAGCATAGGCCTTGATGATGTTGTTAATTACGTTGAATGGCCCCAAGCATAGCCAGTATATTTCTTCCAGGAGTGTGAATAATCCTCTCACACCTTCCACCCCTATTTATAGTATGTCTCCTTGCATTTATTTTCTTTGGCGATTTAATTTGGTAATCATGATGGAATCTACATTATACAATGGCATGTCTTTAACTCATTAAAGAAGTATGTTTTAATTATATGAGATTGTGTAGTTGTCTTTTTTTAAGTATATGAGACTTTTTTGTTTAGTTCGTTATATTAAAAAACAAAGTTTACATTTATGTATTGATGATGATGATGATTAATGTCCACTAAGACCGAATTGGTCTATCAGACCATAAGAGGGTAAGTCATTACTTGTGATTCTTTAGAATTTTGTTTCTGTGCTTGAAAAGAATTAAGAGAAGCTTTACAAGATCACCATAGTTTTGTTGAGTTAAGAGGTTAGGAAGGTTGGTAGTGTGGCAAATATTTTGAAAATGAGATCTAATCTGGGTATAGGTTGGACAATATAAGAGAAAGTGTTTTTCATCTTCAACCTTTTTAGAGTCACAAAGGTGACACAATCTTTCATCCCATGACATTTTAGGAATTGACCAACGCCCAGTTTCACTATGGAGCTTGTGAGAATTTGTTCTTATCTTAGCAATGATTATTTTTTTCTTTACACTCGTCAAAACAAATAGATAATTTTGATCTTCTAGATTAGGGTTGATTACATCCTTATAATGCCTTAACTTTATTTTTTCCTCTAACTCTTTATCACACCACATTTTCTCCTTAAATTTTGATATGATGATATTTTTAATAGTATCTTATTCTACAAAATGGTGTCTTCCATGATACCTAATAGTTTAGCCAAGAATGGGCATCTTTATGCCATCCTCGCTTGAGTTGATGGTGGTTACGACTCGATTTTGAAGCAATTTTAGGAATCCTATCGTCTTCCATGTTGTTTAACTTGTTCTTATACATTAGGTATCTAGTCATAGTTGTGTTCTCATTGGGAGAGAGGCTTGTTTCTAAGAGGATGATGGGATAGGGTGTATTTCCTTTAATTTTGAGATTATAGGTTATAAAATTCTTTTGTATTTTCTCTATCTTTCTCCAGGATTCACGAGAGATACTACATCCCTAGACTTCACTCCATAAAGAATAACAGTTGTAATGAGGGTCTAAAAAAGGAGTTTAGTCTTATCCCAAATCCAAAGATTGACTGAATTACAATTGTTTTCAAGCCCATAATAAGATTTCCATCCCCCAATAATCCTTTTCTCAATGCTATAATTCTAGTTGAGCTTGTGGT
>SNQJ01S0076369.1:7419-23563 GCA_010110895.2 Picea sitchensis
AAATATAATATAATAGAAAAAGAGTTCTATTAAACAACATGCAATAAATATTAATTAATATTATTTACATCCATAATCATTATTCAACACCTAATTCACACAAATTCGAGAGCTAGAAGATAATCGGTTAAATAAACTATGTAGTGCTAAATAAGCAAGTCTCTTAGAATAACATTTAACTAAAATAAACATGCTTTTAATAATGGATCTTCATCTATTTTGAGGGGGAAATGCCCACACATATTAGGCTTCTAATAGGAGGAATGTTTTCATGCTTTAATTTCAAGACATTTTTTAAGGAAAAATTACCCCAATAGGAGGAAGGAATGTTTTCATGCTCTAATTTCAAGAATTTTTTTAAAGGAAAAATTGTATTTATATATTATATATATATAATGTCATTATACATAGACTAAAAAATTATATAGCTGGAGTTATCTGTCCATAAAGCTTAGTCTTACTATTTGTCTTGTTAGTTCTAGACAAACCAAGAGGTGATTGCAAAACTCTTCAGTGATCATCAACAAGAGTCAACACTTGCTTCCTAAAAAGAAATTAGGTCTATTCGAACAACATCATCTAGATCCAAAGCCCAACTGGATACTAGAATTTGGGATATTTGACTTAAAAAAATCATCAATACAAAGATATATACAAGAGTGGACCCTCTTGTCCATCCTCCATCTGAAAATATTTTAATCTTCCTTCTTGCAGTTCCAAAGCATGTTTGGAGAGCTCATTAACGTCCTTATTTTATTCTCTATAGGTGTGCATGTAGTTTATAGCCATGAAGTTCATAATGAAGGCCTCAATCCGATCTTTCCAATAAATCAATCCTAAAACCTGAATGTCACTTTTTCGATTCAACTAGTCTATTACTACCTTTAAATCACTAACCACTTGTAAGTAAAAAATATGTAATCCTTATCTTATTTATATTTCCTATTTGAAATGATTAATCCATAAAATTTATATAAAATATGGAAGCTAATTTATTATATATATATATATATATATATATATATATATATATATATATATCAGTTATATACAATGTAAAATAAATCAAGTTCAAGAGCTCTATAAAATATGAATGGAATTCATAGAATATAAAGGAATAAGATTAATAACAGGGTATATACATCAAAGTTTAGACTAAAACGATCGTTGCGTAACAAAGTTCATCTCAACTTGTACATACCAAATGGATATTCTCATCATTGACCTTCCAAGTTATTATAAAATTTATATTAATTGTTGTGAACGTTATAAAGTCGTGCATACCAATGACTATTTATCAGTTATTATAAAAATTATATTAATTATATGGAGGTTTTATATATCAATGTAATATTTGATTTGATCATAATTTTAAAATTATAATTATATATATATATATATATAGTTTAAATGAATCATATAAATAATATATACAAAGAATCAAGAATCAATATTATCATTGTGGTGCACCAATTTAATATAAAATTCATATTATACTTAAATTTAAAAATTGTTTAAATTAGTTGGTAAACCATAACCATTCCCACTACATGTAAAAATTGTACATGCCATGTTGTCATCATTAACCTTCCAAACTATTATAAAAAATGATAATTATACCAAACATTCAAAGGTGTATATTGATAGTTATTTGTTGGGAACTTTTATTGGTCACCAGCTTCTCTAGGTGACTTGTAATCAGAGTTGGTGGTTGCTTTGAGAACTGTGTAAAGAGTTATTAATAATGTAATAATGGAAAGTAATAGAAATGAAATATATTATGAATAGAGACAACCATTTACATAAAACAATGGGTCACGGAGTCACATGCCTTAATTTCGTAGAAATATAAATGTATTTATGATTATAATATAATATATTAATGTGATTACTATGAGGTATATGATAATCAATGAGTATATTCATGGGCTCTTCCAACATTTGTAGATATTATTGACAACGGTATAGTTATTGTCAGGCAACTTGATCCTTGACCTTGCTTAGTTTTATATGTTTATAAAATTATAGTTTTTAATTAGGTCTAACTTGATTAGTTGTAGGTGGAGTGTTATCTTCTCCATCTAAATTATATTTTTTTATGTGATAAATTTAGTTTATAATGAATATGTTATTTTAATGGTTTGGAGTTTTGTTGTTGGTCTAGATTTGTGCTTTGAAGAATTTAAGTTTTATCTTAAGATAAGATCTATAAATGGAATGAAGAGAAAATGTTAAGATATTGTATAACACTAAAAGAATATTATTATCCCATTTGTGGATAAAGTAAAAGATAAAATATATTTATTATTGATTAAGATCAATCCTTTTGTGGATTGATCATGTAATAGAACATTATGATTAAATCCTTTCTTGAATTGGTCAAACCCTAATTTGTAATATGCAAAGTAAGAGTCATTTGAGACAAATTAATGTGGTTCTAACCACCCACATTGAGAAGTCGATACAATACGATTGAAAAGACATATGTTCCTTTTGCCGGATTATATAAATAAGAGGAGAACCCGATTACCTCATTTAAGACACCTACCTTTCGAAGCTCCACTCATCCTAGTGCACAAGTGAAGAGAATGTAGGTTACAGTTAGTGAAGGAGAGAGAGTGGTGCATCCTTGGGAGAGGAATCTATGTGTTGTTTGGTTCATTTTTCTTGGCATTGTATTGGATATCTATATTAAGGGATTTTTTTTTTTTTTTTTTTTTTTTTTTTTTTTTTTTTTTTTTTTTTTGTGTCTTTTGTGTTTGTGTTTCTCTCGGTGATCCTATCTATGCTATTATTTATCTAGTAAATTGAAAGGAGTAAAACCTAATAATGGCTTAAACTTTAACATGGTTTGGAGCTATGATAGAGAGCATCTTTTCATGGGAAAGAAGAAGAAGAAAAACGTCATTGTTGATGTATAAGAAAATTAGGTATTTTTATTGAAGAATAATTTCTAGAAAGGTTCACCTACCTCAGGAACATTTTGGCATCCTCAATACCAGCGTTTCAATGGCTAGATATACAAGAAAGTGAAACCCTAGTTTTTCACAAAGTACCAAAATCAGTACCATAAAGTACCCGAGGAAGTACCCAGTGCAGGAAAGGGACCAAAAGAAACCAAAATCACCAGTCAAGAATTCCGTTGATCAAGTTTGAGGAGGTAAAATTTGGATTTTAAATGGAAGCTATACCATCATGCTAGCCTGGAGTCCAATGCATATTTTGGTGTGTTCAGTTTTTAGATCCAAGAATTTGATTTTTCTATTATTTCTATAAACTCGAAGGGCTAGGGTTTCTACTCCAAGAAATAATGGCTACCAACATGAGGTAGAAGACATGCTTTGGAAGGATCTAGAGCTTTAGATATTTGAAGCATATGGGTTGTAGATGATTCTAGGGAGTGAGAATGATCTCCTAGAACATATTACAATGGATGTACCAGAACCAGATGAAGAAAAGAAAAAGACCAAGCACAGAAGAATGAAAATAAAGAAAGAGAATCGTGTCAGATTGAGTGAAGGGTCACTTGATCCCTCATATTTCCTAACTCACAGGACATCAGGCAAATGCTTCCTTGAGGTCACTTGAAGCAAGGAACATTAGCCATGAAATATAACCAACCAGGAAATGGTATTAATATGAAGATGGAAAACTTCAATCTGTCCACATCCTATCTTAGAAGTTTCTTGGTGGAGATAGCTTACATCTATTCAGGAATATATTTGGTAGCAAAACTTATATTATCCCACAACCCTAATTGAGTTTCCAACATTTTGGATTCCTTTTGTACAAAAGTGTATGCAAGAAACAAGTTACCCAAGTTGGATAAGTTATGAGTGGAGTGCACACATAGCAAGAAGAATCCTAGACTCCTGAATAGCAACATAGAGATTAATTGATGAAGAGGAAGCTCTTAGAGATCAAAAGAACAAAAGAAGTTCCATCAGAAGGAACAATAAAGAAGCTATTGAGAGTTCCAGATAAGAAGAGATATGTTTCAAAGATCATATGCTAGCATTGTCAAAAGTTGGGACACTTTTCTATGACTATCCTCAAAGGGAAAAGGAAAAGAGAAATGAACAACTACAGTGGGAAGAGGAATCTCCTCCCCCAAAGAAAGATTTAGCATAAATTAGAGGGTTATGTACTTTAAGTTAGAGATAGTTGAGTAGAAAGCTAGAAAATGGTGGAGTCTGTGGAGCCTCCCACACAAAAACAAAAAAGATAAGTATTCATGTTTATTTTAGTATCTAGTTTACCTTATCATTACAAGTTAGATAGCTTTGTGAGAACGTTAATTAACCTCTCGTTTTACTTCAGTATCTATGAAAACTTATGAAGGAAGTATAGAGAGGATGAAGAAAGAGATACAATATTTATTTCGAGCATAGCTATGAAAGTAAGTTCTGAGGAAGAAGAACTTTATGCCATAGCGTATAGGATTAGGCGGCCTTAGAGGAAAGATTATGATATGGTGGCGGTCGATTAAGAGACCAAAACAATATCTAGTATTTATATGGGAGCAAGAGGCTCCTAAAGATACAAAACATAAATGTTCAAGATAAAGAAAAAAGATGGATGCTGGGGATAGAGTTGATAGGATGAAGATACCGAATTGGCTCTAGTACGTTCTTATAGATGTAGGGGCTTGAGGAGTTGATCAATATGAATTCAAAAGAAATGTTTCAAACTCGAGAGGCGCAGATATTATAGAAAAGAACTTCAGGATGATGATTAGAAGCTAGTAGTTTGGGTGTAAGAGGGAGCCATGTCTCCAAATTCAAAATGGAGGATTGTGATTTGATGCAATTATAAAAGAAAATGGATGGTGCCCAAATATTTTAATCAAGATGAAAGTTATCCAATAGATGGATGGTGCCAGTGATGGGTAGCATGGTATTATACCATGGAAATATTTTGGACCAAGAGATTTTTGAGGATCCATAGCTAGACCTTCATAGAGGAAGGAGAAAGAGAAAGGAAAAACTTCATAGAAGGAAGAGATTCCCATGGTGTAGACCTTCATAGAGGAGAGGAAAGAGAAGAGACCTTCCTTAGAGAAGGGAAAGAGAGACTACTTGGGAGGAAGAGACCTTCATATATAAGGGGAATGATGAATTTGCCAAGGTTGAGTCTGTCCAAGTGTTGATTTTGGATACTCTAGGGACATGCTAGAGATAACCTGGTAGAGAGGGGTGTGACCACCATTGTAGAGAGGAATGTGGATGTGTCTCCAAGGAGTAGCGGGCAGATACTCTCCTCCCTCTGTAAGGATTGAGTAACTGGAACACAAACCTTGACCAGAGAACAGATGGTTTGGTGTCTTGAGGGTTTGTGTAGAGTGATCACATGTGGATCATGGAAAGGGAGTCTATTCTTTCCCAGGCTATCATCTTATCTTTTATAGTTCATGTGGGATGACTGGGGTTGAAGCTATGGTAGTAGCCGAGTCATCGATTGGATGCGTTGAGATAAACTTCTAGAAAGGGAGAACATAAGGAATGGAAAAACTCATAGAATATCTTTCATGCCAGGAATGAGACATCTTCTATGTGAAGATAATATATCTTCTATGTGAAGATAATAAAGAAGTATCTTCTGCATGAAGGCGAAAGAAAGAAAGAGTATCTTCTACATGAGATAAAGAGAACAAACTTCCGATGATTTATAGATATATGAGTCAATGATCATGATACCAAATGACCAAGTGGATTATATTGATACATCCCTGTTATCGATTGATGATGTTACCTGATGATGATATTTACTGGAACATTGATGGCTATCTAGTTGATGAAATGTACAGGAGTTGATGATGTTACTTGAGTTGATGATATTTATTTATCAGTGGATGTTTCTATAGTTGATATTGGCAATATTTCTCAAGAGAAGAAATATCCTTCTTGTTAAGAGGAGTGTTAAAATATTGTGTAAAATATTCGAATCTGTGACTTTTATTTTTATTTTTAAAAAAAATTAAAAGATAAAATATATTTGTATTGATTAGATAAATCCCAGCACATGGATTGATCATATACATTTTGATATGATTGATAAATCCCACTAGCAGTTAGTCAAACCCTAATTAACAATATACAAGAAGTAAGAGATTTAGCTAGACAGAATTAAAAGTGGATTTCTAACCCTGCAGAGGTGCAGTGACCTGCCCAAATTGAAAAGAACACTTCACGTTCCACACACTTGGGATTGTATAAATAAGAGAGGCCAGTTCCTCATTTATACACTCACAAAACTCACTCATCTAGTGCGCAAATATCGAAGGAAGTTGCAGTTACAGTTGCTAAGAAGAAGGAAGAGGGCATGCATGGAGAGTATGTATTGTTTTGGTTTATTTTTCTTGGCATTGTATTGGATATCTATATTAAAGAACTTTTTGTTGGGGTTTCCCCATGAGGGTTTCAGGATAAATGTTGTGTATCTTGTGGTAGTAGTGTTTCTCTCGGTGATCCCTATCTATGCTATTTATTTATCAAGTAAATTGAAGGTAAACTAATAATGCTTAAACTTCTTGAGAGAAAGAAGTGCTTGATAATTTTTTCTTAGAAATATATTACTTTGAAAAAATGCTCATAAATTATGATAATGAATTTTTTTTTCATTGATTTTTATTATAGTGTTAATAAATTCCACATATTATAAAAAGATTCTTTGTTTCTTTATAATAACATTTTCACGAAATTTACATGTGCATTATGTTTTTCTCTAATTAACATGGAAGTAATGCATTATATTACTTCCACATACACATAACTTGTAGCAGTGATAGATAGGAAATACCAAATAACATATGCACTTGACAAAAAGGAACACAATAACTAAAAGTATAGATAGAGGTAGTGTGACAATAATTAGATTGGAAACTTGCTAACATATTTGTATTTAATGCCCTTTAACTAAAATGGACATTTACGACTTCACCAAAAGTATTAATATGTATATATATATATATATATATATATATATATATATATATATATATATATAAATGTAAAAGAAACGACAATGAAGGGTTTAGAAATTGTACACTCAAAGTTGCATTTTACATGCATATTCAGGAAAATAAGGGAGGAGGAAACTACTCCACATTTAATAATAAACATGGAGTAATATGTTTTCGGTGATTATGAGTGAAGAGGGAGATCTCTTAATATTTATTAAGAAATATAAAAAAAATCAAATCTAGCTTTTGAGTCAGTTATTTTTATGGAATAGTGCTGGAGTTCACATTTTTTCCCTGTTGTACTTTTAGAAAATCCTCATGGGTGCAGGAGCATGATTTGTTGGTGTTGAAGGGAATTGATCATTTTGCTGCCGTATGCCAGCAGATTGGTAAGGACATCGAGTACTAACATATCATATAGACAATGAGCTTGGGAACTTCATTTTAAAACCTCTTACTTGTAATTCATAACACTCAACCACATGAGCTAACCCACCAAGCTAGTTAAACTCTTATTTATATAATTAATCACTTAAATCCACATTGATTAAAATATTTGAACAGTATTTAACAAAATTAAACATTCCAAAGATATAAAGGTTAAATGAGTTACAAACTATGAACTTTATATACAATCATTTTCTTTTTATATTTACACTGCACTTTTAATTTAAGAGGAAAACATGCCCTCCCTTCAAATAATAATATTGTCCCATAAAATTTTAGGAGGAATGAAAAAGTAATTGAACCATGTAATTTTCTTTGTACACTTTTTAGTATGTTACAAAAATATCCTAATTCAAATTTAACTTAACTTTATGGATTTTGAGACTATGTATCTTTTGAGTATTTTTCTAGATATGGCATTATGTTATGAAAAATTTGTTCGAAAAATTAAAAGAATGTTGGAAAAATTGAAAAACCTCAATGGTGTAGCGATCATTTTTTGATCTCTCTCAATTTCTCTTTATTATTCCCTGCCGAAGGCATAGAGGGAATATAACTATCGATAATTCATTGACTTCATAATAGTTTGGTTTGGCTTCTAGAATTTTATAATTTCTATTGTTGAACTTCTAAAACTAAAACATTATTTATATAATAAAAAACCAGTTATATGTCATGATCTCATTGGATAATAGATTTGAGGTCTTATTACTTGACTTTGTTATTCCCAATGATTTATATGTTAGCACGTACATCAAGTTTTTATCATCTGGTCTTTTTTGAATTTGTAGTATTCATAATGAAATGTTTAGGTATCCAAAGTTTATAGCATTCGATATTGGTTGACTTTATATTAGTTTGTAGTTTGACCACCAAATTTTTGCATAATCTCTGTTGTTCGAGATTACAAAGCTATTATATATATATATATATATATATAAAGATAAAAAAAA
This sequence comes from Picea sitchensis, assembly GCA_010110895.2. Taxonomy (NCBI): domain Eukaryota; kingdom Viridiplantae; phylum Streptophyta; class Pinopsida; order Pinales; family Pinaceae; genus Picea; species Picea sitchensis. Next base: position 15,781 of record SNQJ01S0076369.1, read on the forward strand.
AAAAACCCTTGTATGTCATGATCTCATTGGATAATGGATTTGAGGTCTTGTTACTTGACTTCACAATTTCCAATGTTTTGTATGTTGGCATATCCAAAGTTTTTATCATCTATGGTCTTTTTGAATTATCTATTCATATTGGAAATGTTTAGATATCCAGTTTTGGTATGGATGTCCGGTTTTCATATTACTTTTGTCTCTGATAATTTTTACATAGTCTCCATTGTTCAAACTATTATTATTATTGTTTATTTTTTTTTTTTTTTTTTTTTTTTTTTTATTTTTTTTCATTATTTTGTACGTAAACAGGCTTGCCACGCTACATTCTTTCTTAAATTTTTAACTTCGGCGTATACAATGATTGACAACCTTAAGTGTTTACCCTATGAGTCCTCCTGGCAAATGTTTTACTCAATGCGGCGCGTATTGCAATATAGTTTCAGCTGGGTTTTTGGATCACGGTGTGCCGTTGAATTTGGATAATATTGTTCTTCTTGACATTACTAGTTCATTTAGTTTGATGCTTGTTCATTGGTTGGATTTCCAGTGGTTCTTGTTTTTGTTTTGATTCAACTTTTTCAAAGTTGAGGTCCTGTAGTTGTAGTTGGACCTCTTTGTGCTTGTTGTTCACTAGTTTTGTTTCTTTGCTTTCTCTTGTTTTCTTCAACTTTTGGGTTAGGGTCTTGCATTCGTGAATTCGGACTTATTTGTTCTGGAGTTTGTAGGGTTTGGAGTTGTCCTTCTTTTTGTTCCTCATTCAAAGTTAGTTTCTCTTCCATGGTTTCATTGCTATTCCTTATTTTCTGTTTACTATTTGCAGCCTACAAGCAAGAATGATCAATACTAGGAATCCCTGAGTCAAAATCCTCTTACAAAACATCTTTATGTGTGACTGCTACGACCAGAATCTTGTCCTTGTTCTTGAACGTCAATTTTCTATACAGAACCCACCTTTTTTGCAACCATAGTGACATATAAAGAAACTCCTCATTTTCCTTCCTAGAAACCACATGTTTGGTGCATTTTCCCAATGTTCTTCTCATATTTTATGTTCCTGAAAACTATATGTTTGGTGCATTTTTTTCCCAGTCTGTTCCCTTCAAAAACATATTTTTCCACTTTGAATGTTGATGTTGGATATAGAGAGACCCATCACATTGCATTACCTGGAACAAAAAGCTGAATAGTCTCCTCATATTTTTTGTTCACAGAAACCACATCGCGTTTAGGTGCATTTTCAGTTGTTCAACCAATCCTGTAACTACATCGTATATATGGAGTACCATAGTTATTTCAAAATATCAATTTAGGGGTTTAGAAAATGAATTTGGATTTGTCAGAGGAGGCAAGCATCTTCCAGGGCCTTGTGATAGGGCATGCTTTATTATCTGAATCAAAGAAACTGTTTCTTGTTGGCTTTGTGTTGTCCTTTATGTCTTGAAAAGCATCTTATTCCACTGAAAAATCTTATAGGATGCACATATGGAATGGAGTTATAATTATATGCATTGAATACTCGGTCTTTTTGTTGAGCAAATTTATAGTGTTATTTCATTTGCATTGTCTCTTACGTTTGGTTCAGCATTCATTTATGCGTTGTTTGTTTGTCATATGTGTTGTAGTGACTGGGAGGGATTAGTTGTGGGAATAAAGGGTTGAAGGATTACGCCAAGACGGAATTGGTATCACGGTTACTTATAGTTTTTTTTTCTTTTTTTTCTTTTCTTTGTTTTTGCTTTTTTTTTTTTTTTTTTTTTTTTTTTTTTTTTTTTGTTTTTCAAGTTGTTTCTTAGCTATGTTTAGATGTTGAGTGCTATCAAATGGATATAGACTCCATTGTACATGGCAGCATTGACCAGGTATTACATAGCAATGGGCTTTTAGATTGGATGCATTCTCATATACTATATAAGATTTCCTTTTGATCATTTGGGTTCTATTGCGCATTTCGTTATTATCATTGCATTCACATATAATGGATTGATAGATTATTTATTGGGATATTTAAAAAATGGCAATGCTTAGGCATTGGATTTGTATGAATACGAATTGGCATTTGATTTTCTTTTCCAATTGCATAGAATGCTGCGATGTCACTATATATTTTATCGAGAGATAGGGTTAATGCGCATCTACAACTTCTACATATGAGGAAGGGACTTTGGAGATGCATTTTGTATATGGTGGCTTTCCAAGTGGATGAATATATCAATTTGAATATAGTCGGTGAAGAAAATCAAGATATCTACTATTCAAAAGAACTAATTCTGACAATCCATATTGCATCTCGTTCCATGAAATTATGAAATCCACATCGGTCATTATTGATGGGACCGCATATTGTACCCTTTACTTATGCTTTGCTATTATTTTACCCTTCACATCACCTACGACGGCTTATACTATCATTTCATCGATCATTTCAAAGGTATACAGCGTCCTTTCTCATTATTTTATGCTTAATCCGTTTTGCATAATGCTTTACATTACTTTTGAACCTAACCGGTTGATTAAGAAGTGCGTAAGTGTCCATATTTGTAGAATGGTATTTTGGAATAGATCGCTGAAACCGCAGGCCTTGAAGCCCATTTGCGGGCTGATCGCGCTGCAGAAACTGCGGAAAATTGCTACGACCCAGGGCGCGTATGCGAAACGAATGCTGCTTCTGCGGTCCAGAGGATGCATATCTTTGGAAACCATAATGATTACCGCCGAGTTCATCACGGATCTTTGAGACCACCGGGGAGCCGCCCGCGATCTTTGAAACGAGTCCCACGGCGGCTAAGCGATCAAAGTAGACCGCGGAACATAAATTGCGTACTAAAAGCGACGTATTAGCGACTATATGAAGAAGCCGTTACACAAGCCGTAACAACAAATACCTCGTTAAGCTCCTATATTAGCATTCGATTACGTGAGAATAGGACATCCTATAATGATTTAGAAAGAAGATCCGATTTAATATAGGATCCGGATCACCTTGTAATGATTGCATGATGGGATTCCCTTTAAATTAAGGAGAATCGGTATTCGAAGCATCGAACTGATATTACTAAGAACTTGACCAGGGACGTGTTCAATCTTTCCTCTTTGTAATGTGATATTTCAACGGATGAATAGAAGACCGCTTTGATAATTCATCTCTAAGATTTTCCGTTTGAGAGGAATCTTAGCGCTGTGAGAGAGGAGGGCCCACCTTCTTCACAAAGATTCACCCATCAGATAGAAGTGTGATTGTTTTAATTCATGTTTATATTTTTTTAAGCTGGTAATTCTTTGCTCTTGTTGAAGTGGATTTTTCGTTCTTTGAAACGCCACCTCACGACTCATTAGGTAGTTGTGAATGGAATTGTAATTCTTTTTATGACAATCTTGTGTGGTGATTCTATGTTAGCGGAAGGTTGATTAAAGATTCACGCACGGATAGGAAGGGATTAAAATGTCGGACCCTGCAGCCAGAATTCATTATTATTATTTCGGTCTTGTTGAACAGAAGTGCGGATAAAGGTTCACCTTTCGAATAGGGGAAGGAGTCTGTATCTCTTGACTTGGGTAGATCTCTTTCCCTGGGTTGTGTTAGCGGAGGTTGGTTAAAAGTCCACCTTTCGGCCGGGGAAGGGCGCAACACTATTGTCTTACAATAGAACTCCTTTTATCCACACCAGAGTGTGCTAGCCATAGATTTGGTTAAAGTCTGCTTTCGACGGGGAGGGATTACAACTTTTCTTGTCTCATAGTAGAATCCCTTTACCCACGCAGGAGTGTGCCTTTAGCCAGGAGACTTGGTTGAAGTGTCCACCTTTCAGACCCGAGGAAGGGACTGCAACTTGCCAATGTACGTAGATTCCCTTTCACCTGCAAGGTGTGTGTTAGTCAGGGGTGGATTAAGGGTCCCTACTCAGAAGGAAGGAACCAAAGGCATCCTACTCGCTGTCTATTTTCCTGTGTGTTAATCGGAACTGGGTTAGAGATCCCTGCTTAGAAGGGAATCGGACTGCCTTGTTCTCTGTAGACTTCAATCTCACCAGGTGTGCCTAGAGCAGAAGTGAGACCAAGAGGGGCTCACCAACCCAGACAGAGAAAGGAACTAAGTGCTTTTGTTCTCTGTTAGATGGAGCTTATTGTTTCTGCATTGTTGCTTTCATGAAGAGTGTTAGTACTTTGGAGTCTCTGTTGTTTGAGAGTAAGGGGTCCTGTTCTCTGATTACTAGATAATTGTTCTTACCCATTTTACTGATATTATTTTAAAATGCCAATCCAGGATTCTTAATTTGAATATAAAGAATTGCAATGGGGAGATCCTCTTTCCTGTGATACAATTCAGGCTTCAGTTCATTTCAGCAAGTAGATGAAATGATTTCCTTACTACAACACTAAAGTGCTTTTTGGAACTGAGCATATATGGTGCCCAGCTATCTTTGAAACAAAAGACTTCCCTGGGTTGATAATTTATGTTTCCTTGGTTGTTTGAAATTAATTAAGCAATTATAGTGACCAACAATTATAAATACTACTCCTATATAAAATTATCCATATGAAATCTTTGAGGACCTCATATTTACCTGTCCCTCATTTTCTCATGAAAGAGTGTTAGTACTGAGTCTCTGTTTGAGAGTAAGGGTCCTGTTCTCTGATTACAAGATAGTTGTTCTTACCCATTGCAATGTTATTTTAAAATGTAATCCAGGATTCTTAATTTGAACTATAAAGAATTGCAATAAGGAGATCTCTTTCCTGTGATACAATTCAGAGCTTCAGTTCATTTCAGCAAGTAGATAGAATGATTTCCTTACTACAACACTAAGTGCTTTTGGAATTGAGCATATATGGTGCGCAGCTATCTTTGAAACAAAAGACTTCCCTGGGTTGATAATTTATGTTTCACTTGGTTGTTTGAAATTAATTAAGCAATTATAGTGACCAACAATTATGAGCCACTACTCTATATAAAATTATCCATATGAAATCTTTGAGGACCTCATATTTACTTGTCCCTCATTTGCAAAGACCATGAATCACAATGGAAACGAATTATGCATCGTATACACTTCCATGGCTTGCAGATAGTGACAACTATTGCATCTAGTTTTGGATATAGTCTGTTCAATGAAATTTTCTATTTGGTAGAAACAAAGTTCGATGTGAAGTCGTTGTGGATTTACATTGTACAATCCTTTTGCAATGCAATTATAGGCGGCAACCAACAGGATTTTAGTTGCTTGCATCAACACATTTCGCCATATCTCCTAGAAAATATGCCGACAATTGGAAGTTGACAACAATACCTTGTAAACATGGCACTGCCATATGAGAAAGGAAATGTAGATGGTGACATATTATGTTTGCAATGGCTATCTATCATATTCAGAGTAAATATCTAGATTTGGTCAACCCTGTCGGATGGCACTGTCCATTCCTAATGTATTGATTCAAACTACGATCAAACAATTGACATCATCTTGTTGAAAATAGATATGCCACATATCCATTATCAACCTTTGATGATAAATACTACTAGTTCAGGGTCCACTGTCCATGCCACCCAAACCACATCTAATCTGCATACGTGTCACATGCTATTTAATGAGAATGAAACTCATCCTAGTTGTGATGAGGCCATACAGAGCTTAAACCAAAAACGTAGACTAAATTATCACAACTTGAAAAGGGTCATACATGAGAGAAAAATTACATTGGTAGTATAGGAAATACTACCAATTCGGGGTCCAATGTCAATGCCACCCAAACCACATCGAATCTGCATAAGTGTCGCTTGTTATTTAATCAGAATGAAACTCATCCCAATTGTCATGAGGTCATCCAGACCTTGAACAAAAAACATAGAATAACTTATCACAACTTGAAAAAGGTCATGCGTGAGAGAAAAAAATACATTACTACGCTTCCTTCTAGACAGAAACTGACATATCACAACCTAAAAAAAATTGTTTGTGCACAACACAATCACATTTTTCGCATTTTCTGCTGAGCACAAACATCACATGTCGAATGAAAAAGAACATAAAAGTTTGCATCATCGAGACAGTGTGGATGCAATGCTCATAAGAAATGTCAATTCCACCTCCAACATGGCTTGTCAACAAGTGAAACTAGTTTCCAGTGGAAAGCATAACTTAACCTACCACATCTTGAAAAACCAGATACGTGAGAGAAACATGTATGACCACATATCCAAGAATGGTCATGGTACTGATCAAGAGGAAAAAAGCGCATTTCATGGACTAGAGCCAACACCATACACTGCTACCAATGAAATCCAACAAACACTTTCTACGCATACTTTCCTATAGAAGAAAGATGAAAAACATATCTATATGAAACAAATTAAAGACACTCATTCCATTGCATGTGCAATTTGCAATCAATTGAATTTCTAAAAAAACATTAATTATTTCACACCTGATTTGGAAGCAGAATACCTCTGCTTGTGTTAAGCCCTAATATTGGCTCATTACCCCTTAATTAGGGCATTTTACATTAGTAATGTTATTTTATTTATGTCAGATTTATTCCATTAGTTGTAATTATACCTCCTAGTCTCCTATATATACCAAGGGGACATTTTCATTTGGAATCATCTTGTACTTGAACATTTATGTGGGGTAAAAGGAGGTTGCCCCCTCGAAAAGGCTTATTATATGAAATTCTCTCTTTTTCAAGGCGTTGAGAACTTATTCTGAGGTTTTTCTATGCTATATTGATATTTGGTTCTTAACATATGGTATCAGAGCTCAAGGTCTTGGGCTTTCGCTGCTACATCTGAGACACCATGGAATTTTTTCTATAACTTTTTTTCTAAAACAATTCAAAAGGAACGGCTTGGAGGATATTTTGTATATGGATCAAGGTACGTTGGTTTAAAATTTCAGCTTCTGAGGCCTTATACTTTTAAATATACATCCTTTGTAATATAGGGTTCTGGAATCATCCTAAATTGAGTCATTGCGGAATTTTCACTATAAAAATGTTTATGTAACATTTCAGACCCTGAACTTTGGAGGATATTCTCAGAAACTAGTAGGGTATCTATGGTAGAAATTTCATCTTTTGTTTCATCTTAAATTTGTATATACACCCTGTGGAAGATAGGGTATCTGACTAGTCCTATTGACTAGTCTCAAGAAGGTGTTCCGGGTAAAAAAATCATAAATTATTCCTAGAGTATCCAAATTGAGTGAGACTAGTTACATTGGATAGTGGACAACCTGTAGTATTTCTGGTACGAGTTTCAGAATTTAATATCAATAATTTTGTGCGGGGCACACTATACAAGTGACATCTCCTGGAAAGGCCAAAAATCAACAAGTTGCGGGGAAGTTACCGTAAATTCCACTTGGCACATCCAATTTTTATCAAGCCTATGGCATTGAAGAGAAGAAATATCAAAGACCTACAAAAATTAAAAGTTCATACCCAGAAGGGCCAAAATTTTGGAGATACAATAAAAGGAAGATTGTCTAGCAGAACCACCTGAAAATCAAGGTTTAAAGTGATACTTGGCCAACATGCCACCAAAAAAGGGAACTTCTACACCAAATAAGCCTCCAGAAAATCCTACTTGGACTCTTGATGATGGTGAAGAAATACGTAGGGACATAAATGATTTACAAAATAAGGCAGTAACCAAAGATGAACTACAAGAGATGATGGATTCAATGGAAGATAAGTTGGATACTAAGATGGAAGGTTTAAAAGGGGAGATCATGGAAGGATTGAAAAATTTCCTAATAGAGAGGACACCTGAAAGTGAAAATGTATCCCA
>SNQJ01S0076369.1:29206-44193 GCA_010110895.2 Picea sitchensis
ACGAAGATGCCTTATAGTCCGAGGTCGCAGATGCTGAAACACGGAGTTGTTACATAGTTCATAGTTGTAGATGTTGAAACACAGAGGAAACTGCCAGGATCAACGATGCTGAAACACAAAGGAAGCCGTTACAGTCAGCGGTCAACAAGCTATAACCGTCGCTCCTACACAAGAATGCCGACATAGTCAGAGCGCAATTCATGTGGCTGAAACAACCCACGAATTGCGATGTTGAAACACCATCAGAAACAACGGGAAGAAGTTGTTACACCAGTCATAACAGCAATACCTCATTCAGCTCCTGTAATAGCATTCTGTTGCGTGAGACTAAGACATCCTATGCTGGTTTAGAAAGTGGATCTGACTAAGGATAGGACTCAGATATGCATTGTAAATTATTATCGAAGGGATTTCCTCTTTAAATAAGAGGAAAACATCATTCGAGGGATCCAAGTTTTATGTATTGAAGAAGCTCCAGAGAAGAGGGACGTATTCTATTTTCCAAATTGTAATGTGATATTTCGACAGATGAATAGAAGACTGCTTTGAGTATCTTTCTCTAGCTTCCTCATTTCAGGGGAATCTTGTGAGAAGGGAGGGCCCACCTTCTTCACAAGATTCACCCATTAGTTTAGAAGTGTGTTAGTACAGTTTCTGTTTATGCTTTGATTTGAATTTTGTTGCTGAAACACTGCTTTTAATGAATTTTGCTTTGCTGAAACACTACTGACTCTGTCTTAGTTTATTGAATGAAATTTGTAATTCTTTTTATCAACAATCTTGTGTGATGATTTTATGAGGCTAGCCAGGGATTGGATTAAAGGTTCCTGCTCAGACAGGAAGGAATCAGAACATCCTGTCCTCTGTAGATTTCATTCAATTCTGCAAGTGTGCTAGCCAGGGAATTGGGTTAAAGGTTCCTGCTCAGACAGGAAGGAATCAAAACATCCTGTCCTCTGTAGATTTCATTTAATTCTGCAAGTGTGCTAGCTAGGGATTGGGTTAAGGGTTCCTGCTCAGAAAGGAAGGAATCAAAACACCTTGTCTTCTGTAGATTTCATTTAATTCTGCAATTGTGCTAGCCAGGGATTGGGTTAAGCGTTCCTACTCAGAAAGGAAGGAATCAAAACACCTTGTCTTCTGTAGATTCCAATTACTTCTGCAAGTGTGCTACCTAGGGATTGGGTTAAGGGTTCTTGCTCAGAAAGGAAGGAACCAAAATATCCTGTTCTCTATAGATTCCCATTATTTCTGCAAGAGTGCTAGCCAGAAACTGGGTTAAGGATCCCTACTCAGAAAGGAAGGGATCAGACTATCATGTTCTCTGTAAACCTCAACTTCACAAGTATGCTAAACAGAAATAAGGCTTAAGGCTCCTGCTTAGAAAGGAAGGAACTAGATGGCTTTGTTCTCTGTTAGATAGAGTTAATTGTCTTCTGCTTACTATTTTCATGAAAGAGTGTTAGTACTGAAGTCTTTGTTTGAGAGTAAGGGTCATGTTCTCTGATTGCAGAATAGTTGTTCTTTTCCATTGCAAGTGTTATTCTAATGTAATCCAGGATTCTTAGATTAATCTTTAAAGATCTGCAATAGGGAAGTTGCTTTTCTGTGATTTAATTCAGAACTTCAGCTCATTCAAGCAAGTGACATTAGTATAAGTTTCTTTACTACAACACTAAGTTTCTTTTGGAATTGAGCATATATAGTGCCTGGTTATCTTTGAAATAAAAATACTTCCCTGGGTTGATAATTTATGTATCACTTGATTGTTTGAATCAATTAAGCAATTATAGTGACCAACACTCGTTTCAACAGAGATGGTAGAAAATCTAGATATGGAAACGATTGAACATCCAAGTCCATATAGAGTTTCATGGCTACAAAAGGGACATCAGGTAAATGTCACTAAACAATGTTTAGTTGAATTTAAGATAGGAGGATAAAATGATAAGATACTCTGCGATGTTATTCCTATGGATGTTTGTCATTTATTGCTGGGAAGACCGTGGAAATATGACATAAATGTGATTCATGATGGGAGGATGAACACATACACCCTAGAAAAGAATGGGAGAACTCATATGTTTCTTCCAATCAAAAATAAAGAAGTGAAACCTGAAGTAAGTAGCATTGTACTTCTCATGAGTGGGAAAGAACTCCTTAACAAGGTCAAGAAGAAGGAGGAACCACAATTCATTGTAGTCAGGAAGCCGAGAATTGTTTTAAGCAGCACAAGAGTGGACGATTTACTAGAAGAGGTTCAAGAACTATTGGAAGAGTTCGCTGACATAGTAGTGGACGAACTACCTCCTTCATTGCCACCAATCAGAAGTGTGATTCATCATATTGATCTCATACCTGGAGCTAATTTACCAAACAAAGAAGCATACAGATTGACACCGCAGGAGAATGAAGAAGTCAAAAGACAAGTCCAGGATTTGTTGGACAAAGGGTTGGTTAGAGAAATCTTGAGCCCATGTGTTGTTCCAACAGTACTCAGTTCAAAGAAAGACGAAGGCTGGAGGATGTGTACTGATTCAAGAGAAATTAACAAGATAATCATCAGGTATAGATTTCCATTGCCAAGGATGGATGATCTGATGGATTTCTTAAGTTTAGCAAAATATTTTTCAAAGATTGATTTGAAAAGTGGATATCACCAGATTCGTATGAGGGAAGGTGATGAATGGAAAATAGCCTTCAAGACTAACGAAGGGTTGTATGAATGGTTTGTTATGCCGTTTGGATTAACAAATGCGCCAAGTACCTTTATGAGGTTGATGAACGAAGTCCTGAAGGAATTCATCAGGAAATTTGTCATTGTGTATCTGGATGACATACTGATTTTCAGTAAAACAGTGGCAGAGCATCTGAAGCACTTGGCTATTTTGATGAAGAGATTACAGCAAGAGAAGCTACTGATAAACGTGAGGAAATCCTCATTCATGAAGACAGAGCTCATTTACTTGGGATTTGTTATTTCTACAGATGAGTTGAGGATGGATCCAGATAAGGTGGAAGTAATCAAGAATTGGCCATCACCGAAGAGTATATTCGAGGTAAAGAGCTTTCACGGATTGGCTAGTTTCTACCGAAAATTCATCAGGAATTTCAGTGGAATTAGTGCACCGATGATGGATACAGTGAATAAAAGACACAAGTCTTTTCACTAGACAGAAGAGGATGAGAAGAGTTTTAACCTATTGAAGAGGAAGATCACGGAGCAACCAATTCTAGTGTTACCAGATTTCAAAAAGACATTTCAAGTGAAATGTGATGCAAGTGGATTTGCAATAGGGGAAGTCCTGAGTCAAGAGGACAGGCTGATAGAATACTTTAGCGAGAAGTTGAATGAAGCAAAGGTGAAGTACTCCACATATGACAAGGAGTTCTATGCTATCATCCAGGCATTGAAGAAATGGAGGCATTACTAGATTCCCAAAGAGTTTGTCTCATACAGTGACAATCATGCACTGCAGTTTGTGACTCAACAGGAAAAGTTGAATCAGAGACATGTTAAATGGGTTGAATATATGACAATTTTCATTTTTTTGATTAAACATATTTCTAGAACTGCTAACAAAGTTGTTGATGCTTTGAGCAGGAAGTGTTTGCTATTGCAGGAGTTCAGAGTCAAAAAATTGGGTTTTGATGACCTCAGGGACATGTATAAAGATGATCCAGATTTTAAAGAGGTGTATGAAGCAGTTGAGAATCCAATTCTCAGGGATAGAAGCTAGTGGGTAGAATACATGATCTAGGAGGGATTACTATTTAAGCGTAATCAACTTTGTATTCCAAAATGCTCCATGAGGGAGAACCTGCTGAAAGAGAAACATAGTGGTGGATTGGCAGGACACTTTGGTCACAACAAGACATTCACAAAATTGAATGAGTCATATTTTTGGCCGAGAATGAGGGCAGATGTCAAGAGATTTGTGGACAAATGCATAACTTTCCATCATTCAAAAGGAAAGAGACAGAATGCAGGATTTTATCAACCATTGTCCATACCTGATAGGCCATGGGATGCAATCAACATGGATTTTGTATTGGGTTTTCCAAGAACACAAAGAGGATTTGACTCAATATTTGTGGTGGTGGATAGATTTTCCAAGATGGAACAGTTCATTCCATGTCAGAAAACCAGTGACGCAACCCACATTGCGAATCTGTTTTTCAAAGAAGTCATTCGACTTCATGGCTTACCAAGGAGCATAGTTTCGGATCGAGACACTAAGTTTGTGGGACACTTTTGGAGGACCTTATGGAAGAAACTGGGAAGTAACTTTCCATTTAGTTCAGCCTGTCATCCTTAGATGGATGGGCAAACAGAAGTGGTAAACAAAAGTCTGGGAGACTTGCTGAGAAGCCTGGTGACAGAACACCACAGCCAGTGGGACAACATATTACCACAGGTGGAGTTTGCTTATAATGACTCAATCAACAGAAGTACAGGGCATAGTCCATTTCAAATTGTCCACGATGTACAGCCAAGGGGAATTTCTGAATTGAGAGATTCAAAACAGAATGCGACTAGAAGTGCTAGTGCAAAAGAATTCGCAAAGGTGATGAAAGAACTTCACAGCCAGGTGAAGGAGAGATTGCAGAATTCAAGACAGGAATATAAGCATAGGGTAGATCAACATAGAAGACAACTTCAATTTGAGGTTGGTGATCTGATTCTGGCACATTTGAGAAAGGAAAGGTTCCCAAAGGGAACATATAATAAACTGAAGATGAAGAAGATTGGACCGTGTAAGATCTCGAAGAAATTTGGGGCAAATGATTATGAGATTGAATTACCCGATGGGATCAAAATTTCCTCGATATTCAATGTCTCAAATTCGTACCCATACAAAGCTGAGGAAGCAGGAAAAAATGATGAACAGTCAGAGGTTCAGTGGAAAAAGCAGATGTCAGTTGCAGAAAATCCACAGATGGAGCGCATACTAGAAAAAAGGGTCGGCAAGAAGACCAGACAAAGGGAATACTTTGAATACTTGGTCAAGTGGAAAGGACATCAAGTTGAAGATGCCAGCTGAGAAAATGAAGCAGAGATTCAAAAGCATGGACTAACCATGCAAGGGCTCATGGACAAGAGCCCATGAAAATTTTCAAGTGAGGGAGTATGATGTAGGAGCATTGCCAACGTCAAGTGAGCGTGGGGCAACCACAACACATTTTGAGCACATGATATATTGCTTAAAAAAAAATTGAAGATTGGATGCGCCAAACTTAAATGTGATAGTTAAGGATGGGCGTACTATTAGATTTTAATCAGACCTTGAGTGACCCGCTCTCGTCTGAAGGACTAAGAAAGCATTTATGTTAGTAGGTATCTTTAATGCATAGATTAGACAGTTTAGAATGAGAGAGGGAAAACAGAATATAGACACCCTCATTGTGTATTGTAACAGGATGATGAAGAGTAGGAGAGCATAGAGGGAAAAATAGAGAGAGTTGTGTAGCAGACTCCATGTACAGAAGTTCTGAACTAATATGAGGACGTTGTGATTCAGACTCATGGTGTTCATATATTCTCTGTGTATGCATCTTTGAATGTTATGATCATGAATGTTTTACTCTTTCTATTGTACATTTGCTTTTATGCTATGTATGAATGATTCCTTGTTGAATGTTTGAAATCTAAGAGAGAGAGAGAGAGAGAGTAAGAAGAATGAGTTTCAATTGTTTCTCTATCTAAGCAAGAGTTCCTGCAAGGAGTGCAGTCAAATTGTCCGCAAGGAGTGTGTTGACAAGGTGTTCAGAGGTTTGTCTCTGAAAGCTTAGACTAGATAGCCTTTGTTCTCATTCACACAGAGGTGTAGTAAGGCACAGGAGCCGTGCAAGGAGTGTGCAGGCTAGGGAAAATCTCAGGGTTTCGAACCTGAGTAAAGTATTGAGAGACCATTGTTGCAAAGTGTGTGCAAGGTCGAAGGGCATACAACACTTCAAGTGTTTGAAGGTTGCCGCAAGGAGTGCGTGCAAGGGTATTCTTTAAGACTTGAAGTTGTGAGAAAGCTCAGGAAGGATAAAGCCTTTGAAACTGTTTAAGGCAGTACAAGGAGTTGGTGCATTTTGAGTGATTAGAAGGCATCGAAAGTTTATGCCACAGGTGGATAAGTTCAGGAAAGAATCCTTGGTTCACTTCGTAGGAATCGTCAGAGGGAAGGAACAGATGGTTGAAATTCTCTGTAAAGAATTAGCGAAATCCCGTCAGTTGTCTGATCTGAAAAAGAAGCAAGGAGGTTACGACTGGGTTGCCAAGGTGCAAGCTTAGAAGATTGTGAACTGTCAGATCTTCACTTAGATACCCGTCAGCCACCTGATCTGATAGGATTTGCACGGGGTTTAAAACCTCTCAATCCGAGTGAAGGTCTCGAAAGGTATTGGGGTATCAATGCATTGGAGTTTGGAATATCGAAAGTTTTGTGGACAACAGATCGGGTAAATGCACGGTGAAAACCTCGAAGAAAATCAGAACCGTCCATCTCTTGGGACATGTGGCAGAAATTGAGAGCCATCAGCATCTTGGAAGTCTAGAGACCAAAAGTCCGAGACCTTTTGAGTCTCGAAATAGCGAAAGGATTACAACCATGGATCTAAGGAAGGACGCATGTCATGTGATCATCCAATTCGGAGATCTGGGCACCGGAAGTCACATAAGTGAGCATTTTTTACTTTGCATTTGGCGAAGTCCGAGGTTTGATATGAACCCTCCATCCATTAGTGACGCATGTCGGAAATCTGAGAAGTCGAGATTCGACGTTTCGCGAATCTTGAAGATAGGAAACACTTACATTTCGGAACTGCGAAGTCCAAAATCTCGATAAAGAGGAAAGCTTCGTTATGGGGTCTAGCTGACGTCATCTCGTCATAACGAGAGGTCGGGAATCGGAATTCCGGGAGTCCTGTGAGAAAGAACCCAAAGGCATTGTTTTCCCGAAATTGCAAAGTGACGTGGACTATCCATTTTTTAGGATGCGTGGAAACAATCTCGACTTCCGAGGGAAGTCCCAAAAAGGAAGTCATATCGGGAGATTGGAGTTCGAGAGATCAGAAGAATTGAGGGCAAATGCATTTTGTCATTTGAAACCCTGAAATTTCGAAAGGAGCTAGGACTACGGTCATATAAAAGGGAGGTCGTATGGACCCAAAAGTCTAGCCCAGGGGACTAGCAGAAGTTGAAGCATCTCGGGATATCGGAGATCGGGAAATCGGGAAGGAAAAGGTTTGTGACATCGGGGATTGGGAAGCCCCGAAGCTCGAAATTTTATTTTTCTGTCATGAAGAGAACAACGATAAAAGCTAGAGGCTACGAGGAGCAGAAAATACCTGTGGGTTATTTTTAATAGAGATTTCAGTGGAGAATCGAAGGAGCCACTCCGGCTCGAGGGAAAAATTGGAACGATCCTTAAAACCGGGAGGTCAACACAGAGGCCTTTGCCGAGGCAGAGGGTGATAGCCTGCGTCATAATGTAATGATTATAATTGTATTAATGTAATGATTAATACAATTATTACTCTATTACATTAATACAATTAATACAATTAATAATCATTACATTAATACAATTATTATTACTCTGTTACATTAATACAATGAATACAATTGATATAGTTAATAATCATTACATTAATATAATTAATTTTACCCTAACACTTTTATAAAAAAAATTAAGAAATTTATTCTAATTATGACATTAATAAACCTTTATTAATATTGTATTAAAATTAATTAAAAAACTTACAATTAATTAATAATTTATTAAACCCTAGAAATTCAAATTTCTTAAAATCCTTTTAATTAAAAAACTTCTAGGTTTTTAGAGCCAACTTCAGACTTCAGAATTCTCCACCTCCCATAGGTTCACTATTTATCTCTTCTCTTCAAGTTTTTCTTTACCCGGAATTAGATGTCCTGATGATGGGTCCGGATATGGACTCGAAACATTGAACTTCGATAATCAATATTCTGGTTCCATTGAATCCTCCAAATAATTTAGGCACTACTTACTGGGTAAATATTTTAAAATGTTCAGAGACCATTCTTCCCTCAAATATCTAGTCAATAAGCTAGTGTTGGTGGGGAGGATCTGTAGATGCCTATTGTTATTCCAAGGATTTTATTTTGAAGTGATAGTCAAACCAGGGAAGCTGGCTACATGACCTAATCACCTATCAAGAGTAACTAATGGAGAAGAACCTACTAACCTGGAAGACAACTTCCCTGATGTGCAACTATTTTCAGTACAAGTAGCTAATGAATACTTCGTTGATATTATTAAATAATTATGTACAGGAGTTGCACCACAGGCATTTAACACTACACAAAAGAAAAATCTTGTAGTCATAGCTACAGACCATAATTTATACAAAATGGGCGTAGATAGAATTTTGAGAAGGTGTGTATTGGAACATGAAAGGACCATAATTTTAGTAGAATCTCATGAAGGTATAGTTGGAGGAAACTATGCAGAGAAATGTCTCATGTTGAAGGTATTGTGCGTAGGATTATGGTCGCCAACAGTCCATAAATATGACAAGGAATATTTCCAGAAATTGATGTTTGTCAGAGGGTTGGAAAACCCAACAAAAGGGATGAGATGCATATAAGACCACAAGTGACTCTACAGGTATTTGAAAAATGGGAAATAGACATTTTGGACCTATTAATACACCAACAAAAAGTTCATAAGTTAGGTATATCATTACTTGCAATGAATACTTAACAAGATGGGAAGAAGCAATACTATTCAAAGACTGTAACGCAGATACAACAACACACTTCTTGTTTGAGCAAGTGATCACCATATTTTGATGTCTCAGGATTCTGATGAGTGACCAAGGCACTCATTTTATAAATAATACCATCAGGGCTATGAATGAGGAGTTTGAAGTCTATCACCAGAAGAGTACACCATACCATCCTCATGAAAATGGAAAAGTAGAAGCTTTCAACAAGATTTTGGAAAATCCTTGAACAAATATCTACAATGTCCACATGGATGATTGGGAATTAAAAATACAAACAATATTGTGGCCATATAGGACCACATGTAAAAGGTTGATAGGATAGACACCATTCAAATTAGTGTATGGGTAGGAAGTAGTGATGCCATTAGAATTTATGATACCCATTCTACGCATAGCAACAATTACCAACATGACAGAAAGGGGAGTAGTACAGGAAAGGCTAAGTCAACTAATGGAAATGGAAGAAGATAGGATTTTGGAAGGATTTCACCAGGAAATATAGAAAGAAAGAGACAAATCATGGCACGACAGACATATTAAAAAGAATATTTTTAGGGAGGGAGACCTAGTCTAGGGCCATATGAAGTAAATACTATGATAGATGGGGCATGTGTACATCTAAAATACTCGGGAGGAACATAAATGAAAGGAATGATCAATGGTAGTCGACTAAAACTATACAGGGATAGTCAACCTACCAACTCTTAAAAGTTATAGTGTAGTGAGAAAGACATGTATATAGTGTACTATAGCAGAGATTAAGACAAAAAAATGCTAAAAAGAAATAAAAAAGGGGAAAAAGGAAAAAAAAGGAATAGAAAAATAGAAAAAGGAGGAAAAACACAAAAATACATAGAAGTTGACTGCACCACAAGAATGTGTGAAAAAAATTGCGTGCAACAATTATTGTGACAATATCAGAATATAACGCACAGGAAAAATTACACTTGGCACAAATGCATGCAAAAAGTGAAAAACATATATGAATGGGTCTATAAAAGAAGAAAGGAACTCTTGTATTCAACACTTAGCGATTGTTTAGCATAGAAGGAGATGCAAAGATCATGCCCTAGCTAGAATTTTACGAAGAAGCAAGTGACTGTGCGAATTGGAGAGAAGATGACCCCAACGAAGTTCGACTCTCCAAGCCAGTATGTATGGGTTACTCCATAGGGACAAAGGCACAAAAAAAGAATGAGATAGTATGAGAATGTGGTCGAACTAGAATATGTCACCATGTCGGACATATAATCGATCAGCCCGAGACGGGTTGAAGAGGAAACATCAATAATGCTGCAAGGAAAAATGGGGTAGAGTTTTGGGGCCTGGAATAGTATTTTGAATCCTAACCCGGAGACGACTGCGAATCCTAATGAAACAACATTACCATGACAAACCCATGAAGGAGAGGAAGTGTTAGTTGAGGATATCACCGACATAACAGATTCTGAGAAGGAAGAAGAGGATGCAGACACAACATAGGCATGCCCATATGTTGTGGGACAGAAAATAAATCTATAGGATGCCATGGATATCACACTCCCATATCTCCCAGACATATTGGTCACTGTGGATGATATGTTGGGAAAGGTACCCAAACATAGATACTCAGACCACGATCTGCGCGACGTAGCCAAATTCCCATATTTGGTTGAGGAGACTTACGTAACAAACAAAGTGGAAATTGGACCCCTAGGTAAACCAATAATGGATCCTGCATAGTGGATAACGAGGTTGTACAATTGTGGTATAATGAACATGTTGTATATATCACACTTCAAGCATGGTAAAAATGTCTACCTCTGCATCAAAAAACTAGTCACTCGCGTGCATGGAGGAATCTTGTAGATCGATAGGCCAGTACAGATAGATGTGGCACTTATTTCCAAGATCACAACACTATCTACATTTGGCATCCATCTAGAGGAATACTTGGATAATAAGGAATGTGAGAAGGAAATCACAGATCTAGTCAAAGCACAGTTTGGCACCAGTCGGGGTAATAGGGGCATTGTGCTCAAATATATTAATGACAATGTGATAAGGTTCTCCAACAATCTTATGGATTGCAAACTAGTGAGGAAATTTTGAACAGAATAAGCACCAATAGGAATTATTGCAGTAGCCGTGGAGTGCTCGAAAGGAGTAATGTTCATATGGGAACCATACCTACTGAACTAGTTTTTGATATATTGTAGAGATGTGCAGGATAATGGAACCAAGTTCCATTACTCCTGGTTGATCATTCTTATAGATTTGATAGGGTGGAAAAAGAAAAGTTCTCATCTTTCCTGGATAGGAAAGGGAAATGTTATGCAACCAGATGTGAGTCCCTTTGGAAGGCCAAGGATAACAAAACTCAACAAGCAAACAACACATTTTTTGCAATGTTGCTGGAAGAGATACAAAAATGCACAACTAATGTGTGCTGCATACCTATGGAGGTAATCCAAGAGACATAAGGGATAGCCAGGTTCAAGGAATCCAAGAACCACATGTGGATCCATGACGCAAGGGATCCAAACAAGGCATGGCTAGAAATGCAATACTGTTTCACTAAGGAAGACATTGACTCGATAGTCAAAGACTGGCATGCACAGTGGAAGTTTCCAGTAACAAAAATAGAAACAAGGCCAGTCACGATACAAAACTCCAAGCCCAAGGACAAGGCAAAAGTAGGTTCCTCAACTACAACAAGCAACTCAACCGATAATACTAGAAAGTATGCAATGCAGAATCAGTCATTCGGAAGGAGCACAGTGATGAAGATACCAAGGAGGACACTAACAACAACGAGGAAAGGAAGCGAGCCATATATTATAAAGGGGGATACTTCACAGGTTAGGTTAGAGAGGTTCTAGGGTACCACAAGTGGGGCACAACCCTCACAGAAAATAAGGAAGCCAACACAGGGAAAAGAGGTGTGCAAAAAGAGGAAGTACATCACGGAAGACCCAGTCATCACCCTGATAGAGGATGATGCAAAGTTATTCATGGAAAAGGTCCAAGATAGGGGGGAATAAGTGTTCCATATTGTAGAGGAACATAAAGAACATGTCCAAGTTGATTGAGGCCCATGAAACTATACAACAAATATGGATCCAAGTAGTACCGCAGGCCACAACACAGCAATAGGAAAAGACACAACGACCCCCTGCATATAAAGAAGGAGAGGAGACAATACAAATTGTAGTACATTGCAAGGAGACCTTTATAATCACATGTCAAATGAACAGAATGGATCAGGAGACTACATAGAAACCTATGGAGTACATGGAGAAATTTGAAGTTGTCATGGCACAAATACCGACCAAGGCACTATATGAACTCCAGACCAACATAATGAAAGAAGTGAAATCCATGTCCCACATGGATGCAACCAACTTGCATGTGGGTAGAGGAGTCACTAAAATGTTACAAATCACATGCGACCAATTGGCATTGGAGAAAGAGGAGGAGAAAGAATGTGTAGATAAAATAGAACAGGGATTAACAATGGTATATGATTGCATCCTAGACAATGCACAAGCACCTGAGAGGAGTGTAGAGGATAATATCAACATGATTTCAAAACAAATTGATAGATACAAGTAGGAAATTAAGGAGCTCAAAGAAAGGCTCAATCCTATGAATCCTCTGGAGGTTCAAGAATAGAGAGAACAACAATATGCACTCCATATAGCTGATATGGAGAAATAAGCAAAGGGAAGTAGAAGAGTTATTCAACAGAACCGTGTAGATATGGACTATTCTAGTGGAAGATTACAAGGTCCAACAGTGGGACCAAAAAGAGGATAGAATTAGTGCTTCCATACAGGAACTAAAGAAACGACAAAAAATAATGAGTATCATAGAGCGCTTGAAGGGAACTCAGTAAATGAAGACCTTGCAGACAGAGTTGAAAATATGACAGACAAAGAAGCAAGAAAGACAAGACAAATTAGAACCCCTCCAAGAACAAGCATCACAAATGATTGCATAGTTGGAGAAAGAGAAGAAAAGTATGGGACAGGCACAGACAAAGGGTGCATCCTTAATACAAGAGGTTATAACAACACAGACAGTAGAGGCACTAACAGGAAAAGTTGCACAGATGAGGCGAAAAGGAAAGGAACTAGCAGAAAAGTTCCACATTTTTGACAGGGTAGTACAGGGAGCATGTACCACCTGTTTGGCTCAGGACGAGCCACGTGTTAGTATTGGGAGCCTGTTTGGAACCGACCTATTTTGAGAAAGAAGGTTATTATGGGTGCATGCCTATTTTTGGAGAAAAGACTTATTTTGGGAAAGCCCTAATTTTGGAGCACACACAACAGATGGCAAATAAGAAACATGCAAGAGAAAAAACAATGTGGCATGTAGGTAGGAAATCCTAACCCTGAATAGGGTTAGGATTTTGATACGGATTGCAATAGGTATAAGACTGTAAAATAATACAAGTAAGAACCTAGGAGGTATAGGTTAGAGGTTGGTTGGTTAATTTTTTGAGGGGTTGTCGATTGTAATAAGGTTGTAGAGGAGTCATATAAGCCATATTTTGAGGTTAGGTCACAGGATGAGGAGACTGGTGTGATCTATTCTGCCTCACAGAGTTTACTTGGCCTCATCAGGATTGTATGATGGAAGATGTAATGCGTGCAATGCCAAATTTTGTAGTAGATTAAATAAAAGAGAAGAGAATATAAATCTTTGTGGACATAGCCCTAGGAGGGGGTGAAACACGGTAAAACTTTTGTTATGTGTGATGTTTCTTGAATGTTTGTTTTATGTCAATTATTATCTTATGAATGAATGATTAACTAGATGTATTAGCATGCATGCATAAGGATAAACATGAGTGACTTTTGGAAATACTTGAATCAATAACAATTTTAATGCACAAAGAGAAAGTTATAATGCACTCCCAGATCCCCACTCATTCCTAGAATGCAAACACATGGGTATTGCAATCACCCATAGAGTTATATCGAGTGAGACTGCATTGTGCACCCTGTGTGTAGCATTTCCTTCTAGTTTACCATGAGCGCCAATAATGTTAGAGGGTTTCCTTGGAAACTTGTTGAGATATGAACCTAGGTCAACCCAAGAAGAAGTAAGAATTCATATATATAACCAACATGGACATATATGCAGGAGGATGAGAAATTATAGAAGTTAGAATAGAAGGAAGAAGGGGCCAATACTGAAGTACATGAATTAAATCATAAATAGAAGACAATGACAATATCATATAGATTGAGGAGTATGCAAGAAATGGAGAACTTAGAATCGAAGAGAATACAAGTAGAAAATAAGGCAAGGCATCCACAATTGGAACCATTGCAATAAAGTGTAGAGAAAATGATGATAGTGATCGATGAAGCTAAGGTGTTGGTTGAAAAGGTTGGATTAGATAATGAATAACTTCTAAAGGATCCTATCACTACATAGACAGTGGAGACTATTTCAGAGAAGAGTACACAAGTGAAATCTAAACTTGAAGACATTTCAGGAACTGGAGAAATGAGTGAAGGAGGCACACAGTACCTGAGTGGCTTGGGACAAGCCACATGTGATTTTTGGGGGCCTATTAGTACAGGATATTTTGGGTAACAGTGGAGAAATCAAGGAATATAGTTAGAAAAGAGACTGGAAAAGGAGCGTGCATTGGATAATAAGCAAAAACAACACACAGAACAAGGAAAGTCAAAGGAATGAAGGAGGACGTGAATAAATCGTGCACAAAGGAAGTTAGAGTGTGGACAAACCTAATCCACTTAAGGTTTTTGTCATTATTGTAACAATTTTTAACCCATTTTTGTAGTATAAATATGTATTGTAATATTTGAGGAGATCTAGTTAAGCTAGTCAGTAAGGAGTTCATGAGTTAGTTTTTGGTATGATTTTTGTTGAGACTTATGGAGCTAATAGTGAAATGATCTATGAGTCTATTTTTGGAGAGAAATATATGAATTGTAACTGAGGGTAAGGTCACAAGTTGTGGAACTGGGTGCGATCTTGTTAGCCTCACCATTACAAATAGCTTCGGCTATATTCAGATGTAATGCATGTAGCGCAATAACTTGATGAATATGAATAAAAGAGTGTTGGAAATATGGCAATAGCAGAGAGGATGCAGAATGTCAAGGTTGTCATTGATGGCAATCGTCTATGGCAGAAGAAGCTAGATGATGACAGAGCAATATCTAAGCGGAGTGATGAAGGGTAGTCGACCTGAGTCTATGGCA
>SNQJ01S0076370.1:0-20388 GCA_010110895.2 Picea sitchensis
CTTCGAGGGGGAAACCTCCTTTTACCCCACTTAAATGTTCAAGTACAAGATGATTCAAAATGAAAATGTCTCCTTGGTATATATAGGAGACTAGGAGGTATAATTACAACCAATGGCCTAAAGCCGACATAAATAAAATAACAATACTAATATAATATTCCCCAGTTAAGGGGTAATGAGCCAATATTAGGGCTTAACAATTTTCCTAAATTTTCCAATTGTATATGAACCTTCCCATTTATGATTGAGTGTTCCCAAATCCAATCGTTGAATACATGTAAGAGGGTGAGTGTGAGTGGTCACATCCAAATATTATTGGTCACATGGGGGTTTAGTAAAATCATCTTGGGGAAGAGTGTGAGTCAATAAAGGAAAGCCAAAGAGAGGAAATTTGTATGGGTTGGGACAACAATTTTACAAATGGAGTTTTTGTGCATGGGAAACAAGGTGAGAGCAAGAAACAAATATTGAAGATGATGTAACCATGGAGGGTGAATTATTGAGTATGCTAGAGCGTAATTGTAGTGAATTGGAGCTATAAAACTGTAGATCCAGGTTGTCAGGCCTGAAGAGTGAATTCCTGTGTGATTTTCACTAAAACAACAAGTGTTTGTTGTTGGTTTGCTGATATTTTTCCCAACAACAGTTTCCCTTGAGTTCTCAGCTGAGAGATTCCTAGCTTCCTGTGCCAGAGAGACCCTGATAAATGAATGGGATTCCCAAGGGACTCATATCAGTGAAGGGGTACATTACTTGGATTGGATAGGTCAAGAGGAAGAGAGTTGGTAGAAAATTTGGGTATCTATAGGATAATATCAATTGGTTTGAGATTTTTATGAGTTGTGAGTGGACTGTGAGAGACCACCCTATTTTTTGGATTGCTAGCCTCAACTCAGGGGTGAATGAATGTTGATATTTGGAATAGTCAGTCTATGGTTGGGTGGAACATCCTTTCCAAGTAGCTGGTTGCACAACTGTTGTGAAAATATAAGTGTTCTATCTTGTTGTTATGTTAAATTATGTGTTTAACTATTGTGCATGAACTCAGTGCATTTGAAAGTGATTTATATGCTACTGTAATGAGTTGTTTAAATGGATTTCATGCTGATTATTGGCATGTTGTATATGCATCTATTTTATGGTTGTATACAATAGCTAAATCTGTTTTAATTCATAGCCGTAAGCTACATAAAATTAGATAACTGTAGATGAATTAATTTAGTTAGCAGGAATTTCATTTTTAAGAGTATTCCATGCCGTAATGTTACTCAGATGGGTTGGGGGATGTTACAAGAAATTCGAAGTGGGGGATTGAATATATGGTTGAAAATAGGGATCAATGGTGCATATATGAGTATAATGGAAAATCACAAAGCAACACGAATCTACAAGAATTCTAGGACAACCATATATGACAACAACAAAATAAATAAATAAAGCTAAAATGAATATGAATTAGAGTGCATAATGGAATGGATGCATGATGCATACAATAAAGCTAAAATTCATATGCATGGAGTAGACATAATGAGATTGAATTATTAATGCATATTGATGTGCATTTGTGCATATGGACATGCCTAGTCATGTTTATGGCATGAGAATAGACTAATGATGGATTGTGTATCCAAGAAATTGTGTAAAGCATGGTTGAATATGTTGATTATGATGTTGCATATGAAATCCAACCATTTGAAGAAAATGAGGATGGTAAGATTCTAAAAGACAGGTTAATGAAAGGGATCCTGCAAGCTTCCACAATAAAATCAGCTGGTTAGGTAGCATCAAGTAAATTGATAAAAACCATACTAGTATGCATTTGGGGTTGTTATGATGCCTAAATTATTAATGTTGGGTTGTTATATTCCTTGCAGTGAAATTAAAAGGTCGAGGTGTATCAATCGACTAAAGTCAAATTCGAAGAAATCGACAACCAGTCAAATTTTGAGGTGGATCGACTAGGTAAATTTGAAGTCAAAGAAATCGACAACAAGCTGAAGAGGTCAACCACCCAGAGTCCGATTGGTGGGTGCATGGAAACTGATTGAAGACCGAATGGAGGTCGACTGGTAAACTGAATTAGAGTCGATTGTAACATAATCTCGATATTTTCATTATTTGTAGCCAATTATCCGCGAGGATCTGTAACCATTTTTTTGGTGCCTTTCTTTAGGGTTTTACCTACTGTAAATATTACAAATAAGACATGTTTTAATGATGTAAAATATAATATTTATAGAAATCATTTTAGAGGTTTCTAGTCATGTAGATGTAAGATGAATTGGCTATAGGGTTGTTGTTGTGTCAACCAAGAAGGAATGATGTCGATTGTGTCTTAGTATTATACCAAGGTTAGGCATGTAACCTTTTATTCTGAAGGAATAAGACAACAAGAGAGAAAAACACTCAAGGAATGTTGGTTTTCTTGTTTGGGTTTCCAGGGTAAAATATTTCAATACTGTGTGTTTTCTTTGTCATTTACTTTCTTGATTAGTTCTTTCTTCCTCTTTTATGCTAGGTTTAGTTTGGAAGTGTTCCTCATTTACTAACATGTGGTATCAGAGCTTGGTTTAAAAACCTTGGATCTAAGCTAAAACCTAAGTATAGTAAGAGTCGTAAGTCATAAATATTTACACATTTCTCTTAAAGAATGGTGAGTAGCTCAAGGATATCGATCAAAACATTCAATGGACAAAATTTTGAGCATTGGAAGATTAAAATTGATTATCTCCTTGTAGATCGTGAACAATGAGAAATGGTATGTCCATGTACAATTCCTACAAGTATGATAAAGGAAGAGTCAGAGAAAATTGAGAGAAGGGAAAGGATTACGATTCAAATTTGTCTTGCACATTTGGTACTGGTAAATGTATTAGGTGAATATTCGGCCAAGAAACTGCATGATAAGTTGGAGAGCTTGTACCAGTAAAAATCCCTAGTAAACAAGTAGTTTCTTAGGAAGAATTTGTATCTTTTGAGGATGAGTGAGGGAATTTCAGTGACTAATCATTTAAATGCATTTAATACCATTATAATCCAATTATCTTATGTGGATATTAAAATCACCAAGGAGGAGAAATGTGTTATCATATTATGTTCTTTTCTAGAATCTTGGGATATATTAGTCATGGATATATAGAGTAATTCAACCACATTAATGCTAAAATATGTGGTTGCATATCTACTGTCATAAGAAATGATAAGGAATAACATGTAAGGATCAACCAAAGATGCATTACTTGTGAGAGGTCGATAGAGATAAAGGAAAATTCTCTAGTAGAAAGTCTAAGTTTAAGGGTAGATATAAATCCTCGATTCAATCGACAACAAAAATATGCTAGAAATGCGGTAAAGTCAGGTATTAAAAAAGGGACTACAAGTCGAAGGAAATAGAATCTAGTATAGGATCCGAGGAGAAGCATTCGATTGAGAGAAAGATGACTCCAGTTAAGGAATGCGATGTGTACCTGGAGTTGACCAGTACACATTCAGATCAAGATGTTTGGTTGATCGACACAGGATCATCCTATCATATGACACCACATAGAGAATGGTTCTATAAATATTAACAATATGAAGGAGGAGATGTGCTATTGGGGGATGAATCAACAACAAAATTGTCGAATGAGGAAGAGTTCGAATAACACTACAATATTGGAGGAGTAGAACCTTTCCAGGTTTGATACATATTCTTATTTTGGAGAGAAACCTAATATCTGTCAGTAATATGAGTGATGCATGGGTTCACACTCTATTTTAGAAGGATATGTGAAATATGGTCAGAGGTGAGATGGTATTAATGAAAGGAGTTCGAATTGGAATCCTATAAAAGTTATTAGGGAATGTTGACTCAAATGGATGCAAAAAAATCATTGTTCCTAATGTTTACTTGACTTTGACTTTGAATCGACTCGACTTGGGATAATTCGATTCAACCCGAATTGACAAGTCCTTATCCAAACGACTTGACCATGTGATGGTAAGAGAGGATCAGATATATTGGAGAAAAAGGAATTCGAGCTATGCATAACAAAGGTATGGTCAAATATTTTCCTGAATGTAATTTAGAATTATACTTTTGTGAACATTGTATATATGGAAAACAAATTCTAGTGAGGTTCCCATATGGAGCGACAAGGGCACAGGGGATTCTAGAACTAGTTCATAGTGATGTGTTTGGTCATGTTTTAGTGCCTTCACTTGGTGTATCCCTATATTATGTTTCCTTCATAGATGATTTTTCCAGGAAGACATGGATATATTTCCTGAGGAAGAAAACAAAGGTTTTCAAGAAATTCAAAGAGTTTAAATCTCTTGTAGAAAACTAGAGAGATAAGAAGATTAAGTTGCTAAGAATTGACAACGGTGGTGAATTCTATGGAAAGAAATTTGATCAGTTATGCAAGTAGTGTGGAATATCACGCCAAAATACCACATAATATACCCCACAACAAAATAGAGTTGCTGAGAGAATGAACATAACATTGATGGACAAGTCAAGGAGCATGCTTAGTGGTGTTTGGATCGCATAAGAATTCTGGGAAGAGGAAATCAACACTGCAAAATATCTAGTGAATATATCTCCTTCATTGGTGCTAGTCGACACAACTCCACATGAAGTATTGTTTGGTAAGAATCCTTCGGTTTCACATCTCAAAATATTTGGTTTTGATGCATTTGTGCACATTCCCAAGCAAAAGAGGAGATAGCTGGACAAGAAGGTAGTCAAGTGTTTTTTCATTGGATATAAAGAAGGAATGAAAGGATATAAGATCTAGGATCCTACATCAAGGAAAAAAATGTACATTTGAGATTTGGTCTTTATATAAGTTGGAAGGAAGTATAATTATGAAGTGATGGTTCAAACAAAGAATAATCCAGAGAAGGTGCATCTTGAATTGAGGAACGAAGAAGATGATTTATATGAGTTGACTGAATCAAATGAAGAGGTTGAACAACCGACCTCGATTGTAAGGAGGTTAGAATGAGTAGGAAAACCTATCAAAAGGTATAGTCCACCTAACCTTTGTTCTGCATTTATGTTAACTACCACTGACAAAGAGCCCAAGTCGTTCAAGGAGGAAATCGACTCAGCAGAGGGAAAAGTTTGGAAGGATGCCATGGTTGAAGAGATGGAATCCTTACATAAGAATGAGACATGGTATTTAGTAAAATTACCAAATGGAATAAATCCCACTGGTAGAAAGTGGGTATTTATGAAGAAAATGAATACCATAGGTCAACTCGAGAAATTCAAAGCTTGACTAGTAGAGAAAGGATATTCCCAAGTCTAAGGAGTCGACTTCAGTGATATTTTTTCTCCCGTTTCAAAATAAAATTCCATTAGAGTAATAATGTCTCTAGCTACAACATTTGATCTAAAAATAAAATAGATGGATGTAAAGAATATGTTCGTACACAAGGACCTAGAATAATAAATCTACATGAAATAGCCTAAAGGATTTGTAGTAAGGGGGAATAAATATTTGGTCTGCAAATTGAAAATATCCCTTTATGGTCTAAAGAAATCACCAAGGATGTATTACCAAAATTTCGACACATACATCCTTAGTTTGGGATTTGTGAGAAGAAACAATGATCCCTAGGTATATTCCAAATAAGAAGGTGGGTGTTTCACATATGTATAATTATATGTTGACGACATGTTGCTAATTGAAAACTTCATGAAAACAATAAAGGAGGTGAAGAAGAAAATATCATGCAAGTTGGACATGAAGGATCTTGGTGCAATGGACTTCATTCTGAGAATGGAGATCAAGAGAGATCGAGCAACTAGAAATATCTAGCTGAACCAAAAAATGTATATTGAAACAATATTGAAACATTTCAACATGCAGGATTGCAAACCTGTGAAGGTGAAAAATCTTGTGGGAGAAATGATAACTGATGAGAAGTGTCCAAGAACACAAGAGGAAATAGAGGACATGCCACATGTTCCCTATGAAAGTGTTGTTGGTAGTCTAATGTATGTGATGGTCTGCACTTGACTAGACATTTCCCATGAGTGAGAGTGTTGAGTAGGTACATGTCGACACTTGGAAAGGGAAATGTATGTGATGAAGTCTGGTGACTTTTGACTAGACATTTCCCATGAGTGAGAGTGTTGAGTAGGGCAAGAAGTCGCATTAATTCTTGGAAAGGGAAACTGACAACTTTCAAGAGAGTTTCTTTAGGTATTTTTTTGTTGGAATTATTGATTATGTGTTATCATGGATGGAAACATGAGTCAAACATGTACAATAATGAGAGGAAAATAAAGATCACCTTGGGGAAGAAGCAATTTGTGGTCAATGTTGATCACGAAGGACCAACAATGATCTTATTTTTCTAAAGATCGGGAGATATATCAGGGAGATTCTAAATCAAAGCATGCAATATTAAGGCATTTGGAAATGATGAAGGAAATATCAGAAGGGAGAGCACATTGTAGAAGTTCTATCGGGATTGAAATCCCCACAGTAAAACTCCGAAATAATCAAGGAAGAATCATGTCCATTGATATAGTTCTCAGGAAAATATTGGAATTCCATATCACACAAATGTTAGAGCCTACATAGAAGAATCCCTTGTGAAGGATCATGGAAATATAATTGTCCATTCAAATTTCGGGAGTAATCGCAACAATCAGATCCGTTAAAACCATTGATCAAAGCCAAGTGGAAGGATAGCGTAAGTTTCGGGATATCGTAACTTCACCACTTCAAAAAACATTGGATATAAGGTAGAGGCACAAACTCATGAAGTAACGAAGTAATGAAATCCCACCAACTATTAGGTCAAGGAGGGACTTTGGATGAATTCTCGACCATCTGATCGATTTTAGTGGAAGGAAAATGTAAGCCACAATATCCTGGAGTCTTGGATTAAATGAAATCATGTAGACTGTTGATCTAAGATCTCCTCAAGAGAAATAAAAACCATTGGATTAGGTGGTCAACTCCGGTGTTGACCACTTTGACGAAAAGGAGTCTAAAATAGGTAAGTTTACCTGAAGGCCAAAGCCTTGAAGTCACAAACTCCCATCAATCCTTGATTTGGAGTGAAAATATTGAAAATGTTAGATCACACTAAAGGAAAGAAGGTGGTCCACTCCAACGCGGACCACTCCGACAAAAATGAGTCTAAAACAGGTAAGTTTACTTGAAGGCCAAAGCCCCGAAGTCATGAACTCTCATCGACCATCGAATCAAAGGAAGAATAGGAAATCCCATCAACTTTTGATCTGGAGTGAAAATATTCAGAGTGCACTAAGGAAGAAGGTGGTCAACTCCATCCTTGACCTACTTCGGTGATAAACAGCTAAGATAAAACAAGAACTTTTGAAACCTGGAGCTCCAAAATAAAAAAGGCCATAGGATCAAGAAAGTTGAAAATATATGGTGGTAGATGTATTCGAAACTTCGGTAATAATCAAAGAATGGTATAAAAGTGTCAAAATTGTCAAATCCATGAAGTATCAAAACCACGAAGTAAGACATGTGGTAGAAGACAAATATGACACATGACCCAATCGACTAGTGACAAGTGTCAAGGTATAGTTGGCACATTAGGTATACGAAAGTAAAAAATCAAGGTGACATGTGTCAACCACTCAGCTAGTGCCACGTCAACAATGACGTCAACAAGCTACATCACTCTAGGAGTACATCCTTCAGGGATATCTAGCTTCTCTTACCAACAAAACTACTCGAAGCGTCGAAGGATAAAGTCATGAATAGAGGAATACTTAGAGAATGAGAGCTCCTTTGTGCCTAAGACCACGGTCCTAGCTCATGTACATGTGAAGGTTATTAAACAGGGAAGTGTTGATACACACTCTGACATAATTTTCTCCAGAAGAATTGGAGGACTGCAAAGGCCGGAGTCCCGAAACGCTGAAGTCCTCAAGTGAACAAGGACCGTCCATATCAAATTAAGACTAAGTCAGATTTTTTGATCATCTAAAAACCAAAATTAGTCAAAGTTAAACATGAAATGGGGTAGTATAGATCTGACCATCTGTCATAAGGTTGGATTAGTGAAGAAGGTTTATAAGCGCATATTAAGTTGTCTAGACATTAGAAAGAAGGAGACAACACGTTTGCTGATCGAGACCATTGGATGAGACTAGGGAAAATATCAGTGGTGGAACAAAAATTCTCCACTCCGATCATAGTTGGAGGCAAGAAGCATAAATATATTGGAGTCTCGAATATACGAAATCCATGAATAAATGAAATTCGTCCATATGAATGACTAATTAAGTCAGAACCGTTGATTTTCAAGGCTTGAAAATGATCGAGAGCCAATAAAGTTTTGCAAGGATTAGACTAGACCGTTGATCTGTGAACTTGTGGAAGAAAAGTTAAATCATATGTTATTGATGTACCACCAAGAATATGATAAGGTAGAGATACAATGTAAAAGAATAAGGAAAGAGAAGAGGTGCTAATATTAATAAAATCATGGTCTTAAGCCCATGGTCATTTGGAAAAAAATGGTTTGAAGGAAGCGCCTATCTACATAAATTAATAAATCTATAATAGGAAACTAAACATAGAATAATAAATGCAAATTAAGACTACAAAGGATTTGAATTTTTTTAGTTAAAAGAAATAGAACGCTTAATGACAAAATACTTAGAATTAATTAAATGAAGAGGTGCATTGTTTTATAATGAAAATACACATGGATTCAATATATACATGTTGGAAGATTATA
Source organism: Picea sitchensis (assembly GCA_010110895.2). Classification (NCBI taxonomy): domain Eukaryota; kingdom Viridiplantae; phylum Streptophyta; class Pinopsida; order Pinales; family Pinaceae; genus Picea; species Picea sitchensis. The sequence goes on from SNQJ01S0076370.1 coordinate 8,722, forward strand.
TAAAAAAACAATTGTGGTGAAAATAAAGTGTCTTTGTGGATTAAATATATGTATATATAATGGATTGAATGGAATTTCATTCTATCAGGTTTGTTCATGTTTGCAAGCTAAGTCTTGTTATGAGGGTTGGATTCCTCACATCTCATTTGGATATGAGATCAACAAGATGGGTTTTGTTATGAGGGTTTGACTCGTCATTTCTCAGTTGGATTTGAGAAATACAAGCTAGATCTTGTATCAAAGAGTTGGATCTCTCATATTCAGTTGAAGTTGAAGATATTAAATGATTGATTTTATTTGTATTCATTCAAGTTAAATAAATAAAATAAAGATATTTTATCTACTTCATACAATTTGTGTTACACATGTTTATGAATAATTAATTGAGTGGCATATATCTTATTCAGTTAATTTAGTTAATCTATAAAAGTGTGAAAAATAGTCAACGGTTCCAGACACCGATTCACCCCCTCCCTCTCAGTGTTAGTGTGTGATTCAACAATTCATATCAGAGTGGGTACCTTCAACACAATTTAAACACTGGAAGGTAGATTCTGAAGAAATGGGTGGAAAATGGATCTCTCCACAAATGAAGCTCCTTTATTTGATGGAACAAAATACTCTTCATGGAGGGAAGGAATGAAATGATATTTTAAATATTTTGAAGAAACATGTGGACAAATGGCTGTCTCCTCAAATGAAGTTGCCTTATTTGATGGAACATATTACTCTTCATGGAGGGAAGGAATGAAACGATATCTGAAGTTAAGAGGATATGGTGTTTTTTGTTCAGTAGTATCTAAACCTTGGTACTCAACTACCTCAAATAACAAATCCAAAACTTCAAAGGAATCAAAGAAGAATAATTCAATATCATTAAAGGAAATCCATAATCGACTGTCAGACCAAGTCAAAGAAAAAAAGGGACACTGCACCTCTGCTAAAGTAGTATGGCTCTAGCTAGATAATTCTTATCAAAATAAAGAACAAAACAAAGAAATGTAGAATTCCAATTAGTTTATAGAAGAAAACAAAGAAACAGAGAAATCCAATCAGATTAAAGAACAACACTCAAAAATGGAGAAATCAAAACAGATTGAAGAACAAAATATAGATAAAGAGAATTCTAATCAGAATAAAGAAAAAAACACATAAGAGGAAAATTCCATCAAATAATTGATGCAAACCCTAGTCATCAACAAAGAAGACTACTACATCAAGGCATTTATGAATACCTCAATATTCACTAAAGAAAAACTTTTAGATTTTAAGACTGATGTTATAACTACATTTGAAGTGATTAGTATAGAAGCATGGCATGATCTATATATTGAAGTTACTAAGTATGTTCTTGACCAGCTTGGATACATTGTTAATGTCACTTTTGAAGAGTTCGAGAAACTTCAAAACAAATATATGTTTCTGCTACAACAGTTAGATCAATCTAACCATGAAGATCATGAACAAAATATTCAGCTAGAAAACAAAGAAGAAGAAGTAAAAATATTGAAGACCAAAGTTGCTAATCTAACATAAGAAATGGAAGAATTGAAGACACATGACAATAAAAGAAAAGAAGTACTAGAAGAGACAAAATAAATGGTCATCTGTAAAAAAACTCAACTTGAAGAAGCCCAAAAGATCCAATTAACTAAAAGAGAAGAATCGTGTCACATGTTGGAATTGGAAATTATTAACGTAAAAAAGATAAATGTAAGTACTAACGCAACTCTAATGACTCAAATTGAAGAATCTAAGAAAAATGAAGAAGCACATAAGATCCAATTAACTAAAAATGAAGAATCATGCCACATGTTGCAATTGGAAGCCATCAACCTCCAAAGGATTTAGATAGAAAACAAGGAAGAAATCAAAAGATTGAAGAATGAAGTTTTTGATCTAATAAAATATATAGAAGAGTTCAAGATATATGAAAAAACTAATAAGTGCACAAAAGTGTTGGATGATATAGAATAAATGGTCATCAATCTAAAGACTCAACTTGAAGGAGATAAGGAAAAAGAATAAGCCTTGCATATTGAGTTGACTAAAAAGGAAGAAACATGTCACATGTTGTAAATGGAAGTTATAAACCTCAAAAAAAATAATGAAAAGATGAAAGTAATTGTCAAATTACATAACTTCTTAACTATCCTAGATAGGATCCGGGACAATCAAAGACCAAATGATGACAAAACGAATCTTGGATACAATAAGCATGGATGATTTTAGGGGATAAATTTCGCTCATGGGCTAATTTTCCATGGTTTTTCCAAAAACGAGATTCGTTATTTAAAAAATGATTCGCCCAAATTCTATAGGATAAAATTATTTTACCTCAAAAATCGCCAAAATTTTATAAAAACTATATAACATCCTTAGAAATTTGAATATTTTTACAAAAATATCAACAAACATTTATAGTTGGCATATGAAGGATTAATAATATTTTCCAATGTTTCTACATTTTAACATAAATTCCTTAAAATCATCCCTGACAATAAGAAAGAAGAAGGTGGCAAATGGAGCACCATTAAAAAACATGATAAAGGATCATACTCCTCAAAAGAAAAAGGTACAGTCACAAGTAAAACAAACCATGGACTTTGTCAAGGAAGGAATCTATAAAAGTAAAAAACAAGAAAAATATCAAAAGAAAAACTTCTCATGTCACAACAAACCCAAGTATGGAAACACCTTCAATGGTTATTTCTTTTCTTGTAATAAATTTGGTCACAAATAATTGGAATGCAAGAGTCCTGAAAATAAAAATTCAAGAAGGTCCAATAACTTAATGAGATGTTGGAGATGAAATTATGTTGGCCACACAACAAATTTTTGTGATACAATGAGATGTTACAACTGTGAGAGGTTTGGTCACAAATCCAAAAATTGCAGAAAATCAAGAAGTCAGTCCATGAGAAATAATTCATACAATTCAAGAAGAAAATCTAATGAAGGTTGGAAGAAATGAAGAAATGAAAATTCTCAAACAACAAATCTAGAAAATAAAATCTAGAAAAGAAAAGATCCTACAAACAAAATATCTCATGAAAAGGTATGGAGAAGAAAATATGAAATAGAAAGAAAGAGAGATGATCTGGCACCTGAAAATGAAGAAGTTTCACTTACACAAAATTGTGATGAATATTCAATAGCATATCAACCAGAAGAATTGAGCAGTGAAAATCTTGGAAGTTTTCCAATGTTATTCATGAACTTATAAATTTCCCCTCAACATAAAATATGAATAAAAGGAAGGAGGAAGGATTTTACAACATGATTTGGTGTAAGTAATACACAATACTACTAAAGTATGGTATGATCTAAACCCAATGAGGAATTTCAAAAAGAATGAAAAAAATTATGAATAGGACTTAACAAACAACAGGTGAAAGGACCAATTCAATCTTATTTCTAAGGGACAAAAGTTGAAGTTGGTTTCTACAGAATTAAAGGAATGTGAATAACATATTAAATTGGTTGAAGAATGGAAATTAAATTAATTGGTATAGATCAATTGTATTCTTGTGAACGATAAAAATATCAACAAGATAAATAAATAGATCAAGAAGATTAGTAACATTCACACCCTTGTCCTCTAGGACAAAGGAGAAGACAATCAAACCCTACGAGACAACAAAATCTTAGGGGGAGTATTTAATTTGGTCACCAAATGAGGAAGTCATTGTATTAAGTTTAAAAGAATTTATCACTACAAAATATTTGGTATCAATAAGACTACCTATTTGAACACAAAATCCCAAGAGATTGAGATAACATTTGACACATTCACAGGGGGAGAAAAATAGTAAAAAATTAAATCTTTGTCATTGATGTCAAAGGGGGAGAAAAAAAGTAAAACAAATTTGGTATTAGTATTTGGTATAAGTAAAATTTCAATCCCCCAACATGAAAATGAGATCAATAATACATGGAGCAAAAGTATTTTTTTACAGATATGTTGCCCTCAATGCCAAAGGGGGAGATTGTTGGAATTATTGATTATGTGTTGTCATTGATGGAAACATGAGTCAAACATGTACAATAATCAGAGGAAACAAAATATCACCTTGGGGAAGAAGCAATTCGTGATCAATGTTGATCATGATAAGATAAAAAATGATCCTATGTTCCTAAAGCTCATGAGAGATAGTGGGGAGATTATACAAAGAATACACACACATAATCAAAGCATGCAATGTTAAGGTATTTGGAAAGAATGAAGGAAATCTCAGAAGGGAGAGCACATTGCAGAAGTGCTATTGAGAATGAAATGCCCACAATAAAACTCCAGAATAATCAAGGAAGAATCTTGTTCATTGATATAGTCCTCAGGAAAATCTTGGACCATCAGATCACGTAGAAACCAGACCCTACACAGAAGAATCCCTTGTGAAGGATTGTGGAAATCTAATAATCCATTCAAATTTCAGGAGTAATCGCAATCATCATATCAATTAGAACCATTGATCAAAGCCAAGTGGAAGGATAGCATAAGTTTCGGGACATTAGAAATTTTCCACTTTGGTGAACATTGGAGACAAGGCACAAACATAAACTCTCAAAGTCACAAAATCCCACCAGCCGTTATATCAAGGAGGGAATTCAGATGAATTCTCGACCATCTGATCGATTTTAGTGGAAGGACAGTGTAAGCCACAATATCCTAAAGTCTCGAATTAAAAAAAAATCATGTAGACCATTGATCTAAGATATCCTCGAGTGTAGTACGAGCCATTGTATCAGGTGGTCAACTTTGAAATTGACCACTCCGGCGAAAAGAGTCTAAACACGTAAGTTTACCCGAAGGCTGAAGCCCTGAAGTCACGAACTCCCATCAACTATTGATCTGGAGTTAAAATATTGAAACCTTCAGATCACACTAAAGGAAATAAGGTGGTCAACTCCGACGCCGACCACTTCGACGAAAATGAGTCTAAAATAGGTAAGTTTACTTAAAGTCCGAAGCCCCAAAGTTACGAACTCTCGTTGAATGTTGGATTAAAGGAAAAATAGGAAATCCCATCAACCATTGACCTGGAGTGAAAAAATTTAGAGTGCACTAAGGAAGAAGGTGGTCAACTCCGGCCTTGACCTACTCCAATGATAAACAACTCAGATAAACCAAGAAATACCAAACCCCATATTTTTGGAATAAACAAAGGCCATAGGATCAAGAAAATTGAAAATATATGGTGGTAGATATATTTGGCACTTCGGTAATAATCAAAAGATGATATAAAAGTGCCAAAAATCCTGAATCCAGGAAGTACCGAAGCTAGGAAGTAAGACATGTGGCAGAAGAAAAATATGATAAGAGGTCCAATCAGTTAGTGATACGTGTCAAGGTATAGTTGGCACATTAGGTATACAAAAGTCATGAATCAAGGTGACACATGGAAACCACTCAACTAGTGCCATGTGAACAGTGACATCAATAAGCTACGTCACTGCGGGAGTACATCCTTCAGGGATATCCAACTTCTCCTACCATCAAAACTACTCGAAGTGCTAAAGGCTAAAGTCACAAATAGCCAAATACCTTGAGAGTTTAAGCTCCTTTGTGCCTAAGCCCACAGTCCTAGCTCCTGGACATGTGAAGGTTATGAACTAGGGAAGTGCTCATATACACTCCGACATAATTTTATCCAGAAGAGTTGGAAGACTGCAAAGGCCGGAGTCCCGAAACGTCGAAGTCTTGAAGTTAACAAGGACCATCCATCTCAACTGAAGATTAAGTCGGAGTTGTCGATCATCTAAAAACCAAAATTAGTCAAAGTTAAACGAGAAATGGGGCAGTATATATTTGGTGATCCATCATAAGGTTGGATCAATGAAGAAGGTTTAGAAGCGAAGATTAAGTTTCATAGACATTATCAAGAAGTAGGCAACACATTTGTTGATAGGGACAATTGGATGAGACTAGGGAAAATATCAACGGTGGAACGCAACTTTTCCACTCTAGGAATAGTTGGAAGTAAGAGGAATAAATATCCTGGAGTCCCGAATCTATGAAATTCAGGAATAAATTAAAGCCTTCCATACCAATGACTAACTAAGTCAGAACCATCGATTGTCAAGGCTTGAAAATGATCTGAAGCCAACAAAGTTGCACATGGATTAGAACAGATCGTCGATATGAGAAATTATGGAATAAGATTTAAATCATATGGTATTGATGTACCACTGGGCATATGATAAGGTAGAGATACAAAGTGAAAGAATAAGTAAAGAGAAGAGGTGCTAAGGTTAATAAAATCGGGGTCTTAAGCCCATAGTCATTTGGACAGAAATGGTGCCTATCTACATAAATTAATGAATCTATAACATGAAACTAAATAGAAACGAATAAATGAAAACTAAGACTACAAAGGATTTGGAGTCTTTTTAGTTAAAATAAATAGAAGGATTAATGATAAAATACTTAGAATTAATTGAATGAATAGGTGCACTGTTTTATAGTGAAAATACACATGAATTCAATATATACCCATTGGAAGATTATATAAACACAAAATTGTAGTGAAAATAAAGTGTCTTGGTGGATTAAATATATGTGTATATAATGGATTGAATTGAAGTTCATTCTATGAGGTTGGTGCCTATTTACAAGTCGAGTCTTTTTATGAGGGTTGGATTCCTCACATCTCATTTGGATCTGAGATAATCAAGATGGGTCTTGTTATGAGGGTTGGATTCCTAATTTCTCAGTTGGATGTGAGAACTGCAAGTTGGGTCTTGTATCAGAGAGTTAGATCTCTCATATTCAGTTGAAGTTGAAGATATGAAAGGATTGATTTTATTTGTATTCATTCAAGTTAAATAAATAAAAGAAGGATGTTTTATCCACTTCATATAGTTTGTGTTACACATGTTTATGAATAATTAATTGAGGTGCATATATCTTATTCAGTTAATTTAGTTAATCTATGAAAGTGTGAAAATGAGTCAAAAGTTCCAGACATTGATTCATCCCCCCCTCTCAGTGTCAGTGTGTGATTCAACAATTGGTATAAGAGAAGGTTCCTTAGACATAGTTTAAACACTGGAAGGTATATTATGAAGAAATGGGTGGAAAAATGGCTCTCTCCACAAATGAAGCTCCTTTATTTGATGGAAACGACTATTCTTGATGGAGGGAAGGAATGAAATGGTATCTGAAGTCAAGAGGATCTGGTGTTTTGGATTCAGTAGTATCTAAACCTTGGTACTCAACTACCTCTAAGAACAAATCCAAAAATGCAAAAGAAACAAAGAAAAATAATTCAATAGCATTAAAGGCAATCCAGAATGGACTGTCAGACCAAGTCAAAGAAAAAATGGTACACTACACCTTTGCTAAAGTACTATGGATCCAACTAGAGAATTCTTATCAAAATAAAGGACAAAACAAAGAAATGGAGAATTCCAATCAATTTATAGAACAAAACAAAGAAACAAATAAATCCAATCAAATTAAAGAACAAAACTAAAAAATGGAGAAATCGATTCAGATTGAAGAACAAAATACAGATGAAGATAATTCTGATCAAAATAAATAACAAAACACATAAGAGGACAATTCCATCAAATAATTGATGCAAACCCCATTCATCAACAAAGGATACTACTACATCAAGGAATTGATGAATACCTCAGTATTCACTAAAGAAAAACTTTTAGATTTTAAGACTGATGTTATAACTACATTTAAAGTGATTAATATGGAACCATGAAATGGTCTATATATTGAAGTTACTAATGATTTTCTTGACCAGATTGAATACAAAGTTATGTGCACTTTTGAAGAGTTGGAGAAACTTCAAAAGAAAGATATGTTTCTACTACAACAGTTAGATCAATCTAACCATGAAGCGCATGAAGAAAAGATTCAACTAGAAGACAAAGAAGAAGAAATCAAAAGATTGAAGATCGAAGTTGCTAATCTAACAAAAAAAATGGAAGAATTGAAGGCACATGACAATAAAAACAAAGAAGTACTAGAAGAGACAAAATAAATGGTCACCTTTCAAAAAACTCAACTTGAATAAGATAAGAAAAATGAAGAAGCCTAGAAGACCCAATTAACTAAAAGAAAAGAATCATGTCACATGTTGGAATTAGAAATTATTAACGTCAAAAAGATAAATGAAAGTACTAACAAAACTCTATGTTGAGGGGTCTTAAATCCATTTAACTCAACAACAGGAACCAAACCCATCACAAAATCCGAATTAGACTTTGCAACATTTGATGGTGGAATGGTTCTCCAGATCTTTCGATGTGGCTAATTTATCGATGGGATTTACGTAGTGATTGAAAGGATATATTCCTATGAAAGTTCCTCCTCCAGTTTAAACGTTCTATTTTTGTCTTTTATTTTATTAGATGGGTGTGATCAAAATACATGTGTCGATATAAAACAGATCGTAAAAGAGGTTCTTAGCTACTGAAGAAGGTTGAGATTGGGATAACCCTTGTGCTCAAGCATGCATACAAAGTTATTCAAACCTGTTACAAGCCTGGTAATGCTACATTAAATTGTTGGTGTTTCAATTATTGAATGAGATACAATTATCGTAAGAAAAATACGCATGCAATAAGATGATGGAAAGAAAAATAGTTTCCTTAACTCTAGCATTTTTTTATTTTTTAAAAGTAAGAATTTATATAAAAAACCTTCAAAAAAGCAGAGTTTCAAAATTTGCCATAGTTCCGGGCCGTAATAACTGAACTTCCCTGAGGGAAACCAGTTCAACAAGCCATTATTAGATGAGTCAAAATATCTATTAGTCTAAAAGATACACCACAAAATAAACAACATAAACTAAAACCTAGAAGCAACAAACTGAACCTGATACTGGCCTCCATGAGGCAACATAAGGAAAACAGTGAAATGGGGACACCAGTGTTGGTCATATAGATGGATTATAACTTAGCCATCTAGACGGAGAGGTGGAAAAGGTCATTGTCCATCCATCCTCTTCGACAATTCCCCCCCCCATTCCATCTACTCGTGTGTGTCAACATCCGCGTCACCTCCTTTCTTTCCGATGTTGGGCCATGTGCCTCCCATTTCCATGGGCTCATGCATGCCCAATCCTGCTACAACGTATTCCCTGGGTGCTTCTTCTTCTACGGGCGTGTATTCCTCATCCATGGCCATGTGCATGGCCAGAACTGAGTTGCCGTCTCTTGTGGGATGCCCTCTATCTCCTGAGTCGCCTGCATGTGCGTCCTCTTCTACTCCGACTACGTTTGGTGTAGAGTGGAAGACCCCCTGGAAGGTGGAGAGGATTTGTAGGAGCATGGAGGTCTTACTGTCCAGTATCTCCAATCGAAATTGGACGTCGTCCAGACCCTGTCACAACTCAAAAACTAGACCGTGGAGGATAGTGATGTTATCCTGCAATTGCGAGTCTGGGAGTGATTCTGAGAAGCAGTGTGGCCCTGGCTGAGTCCCTTGGAGAAATGGTGGTGCTCCCAAGGGAAACCGAGTGAAGGAATTCTCTTGGAGGCTAGGTGCACTTGCTGGTGAGTTTGGTGGGACTGCAGGAGGCGACACTGATGAAGAGGCCAGGTTGAAAGAGGGTCCTAGGTGGAAACCCAATGAATTGTCGGAGAGAGCTAACCATTCTAGCCAGGTAGTGAGAGGAGAGGAGGGGGTTGGGAGGTCGCTTGGCCCTTGTTCAGACTGTAACTAAGAGGAGAGCGAGGTGGATGATCCAGGGGAGGCAAGGGATGGTGTAGGTGTTAGGATAAGAACCAACTATGGACGGGATGACTTTCAGGGTGAGCCTCGCATTGGATTTCCTCTTTGCCTTGGAATTTTGATGTCCCTAAGGGAGAGAGTATGCACATGGGAAGAGTCTAGGTAGATGAGCAGGAGCTGGAGATAAAGGCAGTTGCAGGGGAGCTCAGCAAAGGGAGGAGACTTATGAAAATGAGACTTGAATTAGGCATGGCTTCACGGTTGTAGAAGGAGGCTATGGCGCACATGCATAGTAAAGGATAATTCATGGAGCTTTGCCATGGAGGGGACAGTAGGAGAAGACTAGGCTCACCAGGAGTAATGGTGCCTGGGTTGTTGCAAGTGAAGTATAAATGCATGGGGGTGGTGGTGTGGTGTGCCACACTTCAATCACATGGCCATGGCCATGATGGCCACCTCACACCACCTCCAAGTTCCATGTGTCCTGCACTATCACCTCATCCAAGGGCCCTTAAATATAACATTTATCACACATTAACACAACGATTTTCTTTCATCATTAGAGATGAGAAATACAAAAAAATATTGAAACAACTAAATTATCAATAGATTTAGAAACTCTTACTCGTTACAACATTCATTAATGAAATAAAGTTGGAAGTAATTCCTCCTCAATCCAATCAAAAAACGCCTTTGATGGAGAACAAAAAATTGTCTCTAGTCTTAAACAAGATTTCTCAACTAAAGTAGTTTAGAAATAGTTCTTTACAATTCCAAAAATGAAGGTCATTCCTAAAACCATCGACCCCTCTAAAAGGTCAATACCTCTTTATTTATAACAAATCATTCACTAAAAATAGATATTACAATTGCAAGTTAAGTAAAACAAAATATCACCACATGGATCTTTAATCTCTTTGTTCTCTGAGAATCATCAAATGGTTTTACTGAAGTGGATGACTCTTCTTGTATTCCAATCATTTCAAAAAGTGTTCCTTGCATGTGTTGGCGTACCAGAACATGTGTTGGTCCATCAGGGCTGAAATAATTTCTTTCACTTCTACTGCTCGTTCTCGGTACTTGATTATTTTAACATTCAACCACTGCATAATTTCTTGAGCCTTAATTAGATTCTCCATAAACTACTGTACTTATCTTGGTGCCATGCTCACCACCTTTTCTATCTCTTCTATCCATGCCGAGTCCTGTTCTACATGTTGCTTGACTATGTCATGCATGTCGAAAAATTCTTCGAGTGAACCATATTTTGGGAGCCCGATGCCTTTCATCTCCCAATTAATATTTTCCAAACTATTTTCTCACTCAGTCCACTTCTCCTAAATTTCCCGTTGAGGTTCTTGGGCCATTTTTACCCAGTATTCAATTTCTTTCTTGACCCGGTCTATGATGCTATCCCTTAGCACCTAAATATCATTCTCTTCTGTGTCTTGACCCTTTTGAACTATGCTAATGTAATCGATCCTTTCTACTGCTTGGTGAGATTTCTCATACCACCTTTCCACGCCCTTGTAGGTCTCTAGTTCCATAAGGGTGTGTTGGCCCTTGAGAAAGTTTTGGAGATCGTTGGTAAGTTTTGACCTATTTTGGGACTTCGACAGGCTATCGAAGGCAGAGTGCAAGTCGAAGCAGAGATTGCAGGGTCTCGGCCCCTTTTTAGGGAATTTTTGGTTTTGGGATTATGTAACGGGTATGGGGATGTCCGCCCATGGGTTTTACCCATGTTTAAGCCATTTTTGTAATGTATAAATAGAAATCTAGGCGATGTAAGTAAGGGCATGATGCTAAGTGCAAAAGGGAAAGTGAAGGCCAATGGGTTAAGTGCAAGTGATAGTTGTAAATGCTTTGTGCACACTGTGTGAGGCTTGCAAGGCTAAGTGCAAGTGAATATAAGAGTATTTGTAAAGGATTTGTGCTGTAACCTAGCTCGGGGAAGGAGGATCTGGCGAGGTGCA
>SNQJ01S0076370.1:26912-64054 GCA_010110895.2 Picea sitchensis
ACCAGGAGAATAACCTTCACCTATTTCTGCTTCCTTTAGCTTAGGTCCTCTCGACGAGCGTCTAGTGGTTGGCTTTCTCGAATGCATTTTCCCTGCAACTAGAACATAGTTAGAGACTGTGCAAGAAATCAGATGCATATATAAAAAATCACGATTGCTTATTTGAAAAACTTGAACACATACCTCTGCTTCTTATTTAACTTGGTTTTGATAATCTGAGAATCAACACAATATCGAGACACTTTCTTTGCTTCTTCGGATGCTATGGAATTAAAACTTGTGCACATAATGAAATTATTCAAATCCTTTCTATAGATTTTTATAGGGATGAACTTACCTTGTTGCATCATCCATTCAATTAAGGTTATGAGTGTAGTTCTATAAAATCTGCTGACAAATATTCAAATACGTTTAAAATTAAATTCGATCATAGGTTGACGACATGGGCATGGGTTGTAATGTGGCCTATCGGTGATTTAAATTTTTTTTTTTTCAATCAACGCACGGGGCATAAACATATGCAGGATGAAGCATTAACTAGTCCATTAAATTCCATAATTTGATCGTATCTCGTGCCAAAAACATCCCATCTTTTCACTAGTCTAGCTAGTGAGTCGGGGGTGGGGGTTTAGCTTTGAACACTTTCCGTTGATATCTCTTTGCAAAATATCCGATGACAAATGATCCTATCGTACAAAGTTGATGTGGAAAGGATGACTTGGAGGTGTGATTAGGACACATACAACCTTAAGATGACTCGAGATGAAACTAGGCCTTATGACATCCCTAGGTGACAAAAGACACATGGCACTCGAGATCGATGTATTCATTTACCCGTGTTATTTGGAATCGATACTTTTCTTAAGATAAATGTTCTAAGACCCGATCCTATCTTGTCAATGCCAAAAAGTATCAAGGATCGACGATCGAAAATAAACCTACCCATGTGCTCCCAGATGCCGAAAATGTATCGGGGGGAGGAGATCGACGATAAGTTTAACACAACAAAAATCAATTGCTTTAACCCTTCTAGATTTCCCCAACCCCGAGCAAGCGCATCGGTCATCAACTATCGGTGGTTTTTTATGGCCTTGTCAATGTCTATCCCTCCCGTACTTTGTCGATGCCGATGGGATTCAAATATCTCTTGAATCTTCATGGTGAATAACTCACTCAAACCAAATCCACCTTCCAATTATGTTGATGGTGAATTGAGGATCGACGATTAGTGTGACTGTGTGGCCATTTTCCCTTCTTGAATTTTTTGGCGCCGAACATAGGCATGTTAGTCACAACGTTAGATGCAGATTCTTAGTTAGAATGCCAAGTTATTTTATAAACAAAGTTTCATTTAACAAGTTCAAACAAATTCGAATTGATCAATAAGAGTCATGAAAACAAAAAATAATCCATCCTCCTATAGTGGACTCAATTCAGACAATACAAGAAAACAAGTGGTGCCCAAAAGTGACAAAATCTCATAAAAACTTTTAGGGTGTGTTGAGCACTCAATACTCTAATGACTCAAATTTAAGAATCTAAGAAAAATGAAGAAGCAAATAAGATCCAATTAACTAAAAGGGAAGAATCATTCCACAGGTTGGAATTGGAAGCCATCAACCTCAAAAGAATTTAGATAGAAAACAAGGAAGAAATCAAAATATTGAAGATTGAAGTTGTTGATCTAACAAAAGATATAGAAGAGTTAAAGACATGTGAAAAAACTAATAACTTCATAAAATTCTTGGATTATACATAATAAATGGTCATCAATCTAAAGACTCAACTTGAAGGAGCTAAGGAAAAAGAAGAAGCCTTGAAGATTCAGTTGACTAAAAAGGAAGAAACATGTCACATGTTGGAAATGGAAGTTATAAACCTAAAAAATAAGAATGAAAAGACAAAAGAAACTGTCAAATTCCAGAACAAATCAACTATCCTAGATAGGATCTGGAACAGTCAAAGACTAGTTGATGACAAAACCAGTCTTGGATACAATAGGAAAGAAGAAGGTGGAAAATGGAGCACCATTCAAAAACATGATAAAGGCTAATACTCCTCAAAATAAAAAGGTACAACCACAAACATAAAACAAACCATGAACTTTGTCAAGGAAGGAATCTATAAAAATAAAAAAACAAGAAACATATCAAAAGACAAACTTCTCATGTCACAACAAACCCAAGTATGGAAACACCTTCAATGGATATTGCTTTTCTTGTAATAACTTTGGTCCCAAAGCATTGTAATTCAAGAGTCTTGAAACAAAAAATTTAGGAAGGTCCAATAACTCAATGACATGTTGGAGATACAATTATGTTGGCCACACAACAAAGTTTTGTCATATAATGAGATGTTACAACTGTGATAGGTTTGGTCAAAAATCCCAAAACTGCAGAAAAACAAGAAGTCATTCCATGAGAAATAATACATATGAGTCAGGAAGAAAATCTAATTAAGGTTGGAAGAAAAGAAGAAATGACAAGTCTCAAAGAACAAATCTAGAAAAGAAAGATCCTACAAACAAAATATCTCATGAAAAGATATGGAGAAGAAAATCTGAAATAGAAAGCAAGAGAGATGATCCGGCATCTGAAAATGAAGAAGTTTCACTTACAAAGAATATTGATGAATCTTCAATAGCATATCAACCAGAAGATTTGAGCAGTGAAAATCTTGGAAGTTTTCCAATGTATTATCATGAACTACTAAAATTCCCCTCAACAGAAAATATGAATAAAAGGAAGGAGGAAGGATTTTACAACATGATTTGGTGTAAGTACTACAAAATGCTACTAAAGTATGGTATGATCTAAACCCAATGAGGAATTTCCAAAATAATGAAAAAAACGTATGAAGAGGACTTAACAAACAACATATGAAAGGACCAATTCAATATTATTTCTAAGGGACAAAAGTTGAAGTTGGTTTCTGCAGAATCGAAGGACTCTAAATAARATATTAAATTGGTTGAAGAATGGAAATTAAATTAATTGGTATAGATCAATGGTATTCTTGTGAAAGACCAAAATATCAGCAAGACTAAAGAAACAAATCAAGAACATTAGTAAGATTCACACCCTTGTCCTTTAGGAAAAAGGAGAAGACAATAAAACCCTATGAAAAAATAAAAACAAAGGGAGAGTATTTAATTTGGTCATGGAATGAGGAAGTCATTGGATTAGGTTTAAAAGACTTTATCACTAAAAAAAAATTGGTATCAATAAGACTACCTATTTGAACAAAAAATCCCAAGAGTTTGAGATAACAATTGACACATTCATAGGGGGAGAAAAACAATACAAATTTAACTCTTTTTCATTGAAGTCAAAGGGGGAGAAAAACAATAAAACAAATTTGGTATTAGTATTTGGTATAAGTAAAAGTTCAATCCTCCAACCTAAAAATGAGATCGGTGATAGCGGGAGAAAAAGTGTTTGTTTTACATATATGTTTCCCTCAATTCCAAAGGGGGATATTGTTGGCATTATTGATTATGTGTTGTCATTGATGGAAACATGAGTCAAACATGTACAATAATCAGAGGAAAAGAAATATCACCTTGGGGCAGAAACAATTTGTGATCAATGTTGATCATGATAGGATCAACAGTGATCCTATGTTCCTAAAGCTCAAGAGAGATAGAGGAGATTCTACAAAGAATACACACACAGAATCAGAGCATGCAATGTTAAGGTCTTTGGAAAGGATGAAGGAAATCTCAGAAGGGAGAGCACATTGCAGAAGTGCTATAGGGATTGAAATCCCCACAATAAAACTCCAAAATAATCAAGGAAGAATCTTGTCCGTTGATATAGTTCTCGGGAGAATCTTGGATCATTAGATCACGTGATGCAAGAGCATCGTACAAAGCCAAAGAACACGCCTAGCCAAAGGAACAACTAGACGTGCAGATGAAAAAAAAGGGCATGTTTTTATGAAAACTTTTTGAATTTTGAAATCTGAAGCATTAATGTAATAGCTAGGAGGAGCGTACTTACATTTATGTCTTGGAGATATGAACAGATCTGGAGAAATTACTCTCATTTGTCAGATGTAATAGGCATTTAAGTATATTAATGTAAAGTAGGTAGATATGAATGATAGATTAGACAGTTTAGAAGTGTAGGAGGGAAAACGGATATAGACACCCTCACCCTTGTATCATTGTAATTTTGGATGATCATTCAGATTTCATAAGCTGTAGAGCTGCAGTAGAGAGATGTAGAGAAGAACCCATGTAGATGAGCACTTGAGTTAATATATGAATCTTTGACTTAAATTTCATGGTGTTATGATGCTTACTGTTTACGTTTGTTGAATGGTATGTTTACAGTTGATTTGTTTCTCTGTTATGCATTTGTTTCAATGTTGTGTTATGTGTATGATTTCATGTTGAGTCTATGAAGTCTGAGAGAGGAGAAGAATGAGTTTCAATTGTTTCTCTTCCTGAGAATTACTGCAAGGAGTGCAATGAATGTCCACAAGGTGTGTGTTGACGAGGGTCTAAGTTTCATCTCCGAAGGCTCAGGAGAGATTCCACTGTTCTCATACCAACTAAAGTGCAGGTGAAGAATAGAGCCATGCAAGGTGTGCAAAAGCTGGTTGAAGCCTTAGAAATTATCAACCAAGGGGAAGGTTGAAGGAATACTATTGCAAAGAGTGCACAGGGTCGAAGACTTAAATAACCGGAGGTTATTTGAAAGTTTTCCGCAAGGAGTGCGAGCAGGGATCTTTTTGGAGGCTTGAGTTTGAAAATAAAAGCTCAGGAGGGAGAACACCTTTGAAATGTTCAAAGGGAGATAGATATAGAAAACCGTCGCATAGAAATTAAGTTCAGGAGGAATAACACTCAGTCGTTGGGTAGAAACCATTGAGGAGTGAATCAGCCGGTCAGAATTCTCTGTGGAGAGCTTGCGAAATCACAAGGATCGTAGGATCCAGGGGAGCTATAAGGTGGTTAGGAGTTGGATGAACTCACCACCCTAATATCAAGAATCAATGTGAACCATTGATCATGGTTCAATATGAGCCGTTGATCTCATTTCAACCCACGTCGTTGGATCATTTCGTGAATTCAGGGTTCATGAGTTTGGAGGGCAGACCAAATTCTTGGTTTTTTGCGAAGTCGCTAGTTGTGAGGAGCAGGGAAGGAGATACAGACCATTGGATACAAGTCACAGGAGAACCGTTGGATCAGAACCTCCATGTGGTATCGCGTATCAGGGATTCGAAGATTGAAAGAGTTTCTTTTCGACTTCAGAAGTCGCGAAGTGCTGAGCACTGAGGGCTCGAGCGAACACGCGTCACGTTCATTAGGTGGGGATCACATGGATGATAGGTGGTGCAAACATAGAGCACACAAAAAATCCAGAAGTAGGTGACAGGTGGTGTACACGCATCACCTTGGAAGGGGTCAACCCATCACTGACTTATCGTGCTTCGGAGTTTCGCAAAGGAGGAGCATGAGGGCTCAACACTCCAACTCGCGAAGTTGTGAGTTACTAGGGGTGCTAGAGTTAGGCCCTAGTTGGTGGTCGCTTGTAGAGGTGCTAGCGAGGAAGGAGCCATACCCGTATCATATCTCGGGTATCAGAGGTTTGGAGAAAGAGGAGTCGAGGTCATCAACTCACGAACTCACGAGTTGCGAAGGTGCTTGCGCTAAGGCCCAGTTGTGGTCGCATGGAGACATAAGGCTCACGCCTGGTGTTAAGTTGCGTAGCATGGGTTTTTATGAAGGACATGTGGATCAGATTCGTGAGGTTCCAATAGGGATCCAAAGGAGCCTCTTTGGCTCAAGGAGAATTTAGAACGATCCTGTGCGGATCATGGCCCGAGGGTCGGAGGTCTGCATCAAAAGTGGTATAAGAAAACAGAAAAAAATCTTTGATTTTTGTAGTAGAGAGAAAAGAGGAAAATTTATAGCCATGCCACTGAGAAGAAGATATAGGCCAATGCCTGATCCAACAGTGGAAAGAGAAATGCGTGAGTTACGTGCCAGACTTGATGCTATGGAGACAACACAGAGGCGCACAGTCGACACTGGGGATATCAGTGAGGCTGAAAGTGAAAATGAAGCTGGAAATGAAGGAGAAGAAGTTGCAGTCGAAGATGCTGCGGAAGAATGCCTATTCAGGGTTGTTGCAAGGATAGGTGCTAGAGAAAAAATGGACATTCCCATGTATGAGGGAAACTTAGATGTTGAATAAATTCTAGATTGGATTAGAACTCTAGACAAATACTTCGACTATGAGGATGTCGAGGAAGATAAGAAAGTCAAACATGCCGTTACTAGACTTAAAGGGCATGCAACACTATGGTGGGATGAACTGCAGGCTGACAGACGCTGCAAGGGCAAGCAAAAAATCAAAAGCTAGGATAGAATGGTTGCAAAGATGAAAGCCAAATTTATACCCAGGGATTATCAAATCACTCTGCAAAATTTGAGACAGAAGCTGATGTCAGTGAAAGAATACACTGAAGAATTCTACAGGATAAACATCAGAGCAAGTCATCAGGAAAGTGATAATGAAAAAGTTTCCAGGTACATGAATGGTCTGCGATATGACATTCAAGATGAAATGAGCATGATGACCATTCGAAATGTGGAAGATGCTTATCATATAGCTCTGAAAGCTGAAGAGAAGGTGAGCTGAAAGCAAGGTTAAAGAGGCCGAGGTAGAATTCAAGCCAAAGGCAAAACAATTTCCCAAGACATAACTCAGAGACCTAAAGAAGAGGGAAGGAAACCTAAAACTCAACTTGATAGAGGAGGAAGCTCATAGGGAAGGCAGTATGTTGATAGACATACTTTTCCTCGAGCGAGAGGAAGAGGAATAGGAAGAGGAGGTGAAGTGAAATGCTTCATCTGTGGAAAAATCAGACATAAATCCTATGAGTGTCCATATAAGAAGAAATATGGTGGTGAAACTCACATTGCCTAAGCTCAAGGATGAAATGTCGAGGTAGAAGACACTAAGGGTGGAAGATCCTTAATGATGAGGAAGGTTCTCTTGAAACCAGAGAAGGCACCAGAGAACCCAGCCCAAAGAAATAGTATATTTCAGACTGCCTACAAAACTAAGGATAGGGTATGCAAGTTCATAGTGGATAGATGTAGCACAGACAATCTCGTATCTACAGAGATGGTAGAGAAGATGGAGTTGGAGACTGTTGTACATCCAAGCCCATACAAGGTTTTGTGGCTACAAAAAGGACATCAGGTAAATGTCACTAAACAATGTTTAGTTGAATTTAAAATAGGAGGATATAAAGATGAAATATTATGTGATGTCATTCCCATGGATGTTTGTCATATATTGTTGGGTAGACCATGGAAATATGACATAAACATGGTTCATGATGGGAGAAAGAACACGTACACCCTGGAGAAAAATGGTAGGACTCACATGTTGTTGCCAATTAAGGATAAAGAGGTGAAAGCAAAGATGAGCAACACTGTACTTCTCATGAGTGGGAAGGAACTTCTCGATGAGGTTAAGAAGAAGGAAGACACACAATTTATTGTGGTTAGGAAGCCCAAAATTGTTTTGACCAGTACGAGAATAGATGATCTACCAGAAGAAATTCAGGAGTTGCTGGAAGAATTTGCTGATATAGTAGTGGACGAACTACCTTGTTCGTTGCCACCTATCAGGAGTATAAGCCATCATATTGATCTTATACTTGGAGCTAGTTTACCAAACAAAGCAGCGTATAGGTTGACACCACAGGAAAATGAAGAAATTAAGAGACAGGTCTAGGACTTAACGGACAAAGGATTGATTCAAGAAAGATTGAGTCCATGCGTTGTTCCGATAGTGCTCAACCCAAAGAAAGATGGAGGGTGGAGAATGTGTACAGACTCAAGGGAAATCAATAAGATTACCATCAGATACAGATTTCCATTGCCAAGGATGGATGACTTGATGGATTGCTTGAGTGGAGCAAGATTTTTTTCAAAGATTGATTTGAAAAGTGGATATTATCAAATTAGAATGAGAGAAGGTGATGAATGGAAGACAAACTTCAAGACGAATGAAGGGATATATGAATGGATTGTCATGCCATTTGTCTTAACGAATGCACCTAGTACTTTCATGAGGTTGATGAACGAAGTCTTGAAGGATTTCATAAGGAAATTCGTCATTGTATATCTTGATGATATATTATTTTTTAGCAAAACAAAAGAAGAACACTTAAAGCATTTAGCTGCAATAATGAGGAGATTACAACAAGAGAAATTGTTGATCAATATGAAAAAATCATCATTTATGAGGAAGAAACTCATTTATTTGGGTTTTGTTATCTCTGCAAATGAGCTGAAGATGGATCCAGAAAAGATAGAGTCGATTAAGAATTGGCCATTGCCGAAGAGTGTGTTTGAAGTTTGAAGCTTCCATGGTTTGGGTAGCTTCTACAGGAAATTCATCCGAAACTTCAGTGGAATTAGCGCACCGATGATGGATACGGTGAAGAAAAGACATAAATCTTTTCACTGGATGGAGGAAGCAAAGAAGAGTTTCGAGCTGCTGAAGAAGAAGATCACTGAGAAACCAATTCTGGTTTTTCCAGATTTTAGCAAGACATTCCAGGTCAGGTGTGACGTGAGTGGATTTGCAATTGGAGCGGTCTTAAGCCAAGACAACAGGATGGTCGCATATTTCAGTGAAAAACTAAATGAAGCGAAGATCAAGTACTCCACATATGACAAAGAATTCTACACAGTCATACAAGCGCTGAAGAAATGGAGACATTATTTGGTTCCCAAGGAGTTTGTTTTGTACAACGATAATCACGCTTTGCAATTCATGACTCGACAAGAGAAGTTGAACCAAAAACATGCTAAATGGGTTGAATTCATGCAAAATTTTACTTTTGTGATTAAGCATATTTCTGGAACTGCTAACAAAGTTGTTAATGCTTTGAGCAGGAAATGTTTGCTTATGCAGGAATTCAAAGTCAAGACTTTGGGTTTTGATAACCTCAAAGAAATGTACAGAGATGATCCAGACTTCAAGGAGGCATATGAGGCATATGAGAATCCAATTCTCAGAGATAGAAGCCAATGGACTAAATACATGATCCAGGATGGATTATTGTTCAAGGGGAATCAACTATGTATTCTGAAATGCTCCATGAGGGAAAATTTACTGAAGGAAAAACATAGTGGAGGATTAGCCGGACACTTCGGTCATGACAATATGTTCTCAAAGTTGAATGGATCATATTTTTGGCCAGGGAGGAGGACAGATGTCAAGAAATTTGGGGACAGGTGCATAATTTGTCAGCATACAAAGGGAAAAAGGAAGAATACAGGATTATACCAACCATTACCCATACCTGAAAGGCCATGGGATGCAGTGAGCATGGATTTTGTATTGGGACTTCCAAGGAAACAAAGAGGATATGATTCAATCTTTGTGGTAGTCGACAAATTTTCAAAAATGGCACATCTCATACCATGCCATAAAACCAGTGACGCAACTCATATTGCGAACCTGTTTTTCAAGGAAGTCGTTAGACTTCACAGCTTGCCAAAGAGTATCATGTCTGATCGAGATACGAAGTTTGTAGGGAATTTTTGGAGGACCTTATGGAAGAAGTTGGGGACAAGTTTTTCTTTTAGCTCATCATATCATCCTCAGACAGATGGACAGATAGAGGTCATAAACAAAATCTTGGGAGATTTTCTAAGAAGCTTAGTGACTAAACACCACAGTCAATGGGATCACATTCTGCCACAGGAGGAATTTTCTTACAATGATTCACTCAATAGAAGCATAGGGCGGAGTCCATTCCAGATTGTATACATAATGCAGCCAAGAAGAGTTTCTGAATTGAAAGATTTAGAACAAAATGAATTCAGGAGTGCTAGTGAAGAGGACTTTGCAGAAGGAATGAAGGAGCTTCACAGCCGAATTAAGGAGTGATTGCAGAATTCAAGTCAATAATACAAGCGGAGAGCAGATCAACACAGGTGAGAACTTAAATTTGAAGTTGGTGATTTGATTCTTGCACATCTGAGGAAGGAGAGGTTCCCAAGGGGAACGTATAATAAGCTGAAGATGAAAATTATTGGACCGTGCAAGGTCATCAGGAAATTTGGGGCAAACACATATGAGATTGAATTACATGATGGGGTCAGAATCTCACCAATATTCAATGTTGTGGATTTGTAAACTTATAGAGCTGAAGAAGCAGAAGCAGAGGAGATGGAAAAAACAAATGCCTGTAGCTGAAAATACATAGATGGAAGGCATAATTGACAAAAGGATTAGCAAAAAGACCAGGAGGAAAGAGTATTTTGAATACTTGGTCAAGTGGAAAGGACATCCAGTTGAAGATGCCAGTTGGGAGGATGAAGCATAAATTCAAAAGCATGGACAGACNAAAACCAGTGACGCAACTCATATTGCGAACCTGTTTTTCAAGGAAGTCGTTAGACTTCACAGCTTGCCAAAGAGTATCATGTCTGATCGAGATACGAAGTTTGTAGGGAATTTTTGGAGGACCTTATGGAAGAAGTTGGGGACAAGTTTTTCTTTTAGCTCATCATATCATCCTCAGACAGATGGACAGATAGAGGTCATAAACAAAATCTTGGGAGATTTTCTAAGAAGCTTAGTGACTAAACA
The DNA here is from genome assembly GCA_010110895.2 of Picea sitchensis. NCBI lineage: Eukaryota > Viridiplantae > Streptophyta > Pinopsida > Pinales > Pinaceae > Picea > Picea sitchensis. The sequence continues at coordinate 37,550 of SNQJ01S0076370.1, forward strand.
CCACAGTCAATGGGATCACATTCTGCCACAGGAGGAATTTTCTTACAATGATTCACTCAATAGAAGCATAGGGCGGAGTCCATTCCAGATTGTATACATAATGCAGCCAAGAAGAGTTTCTGAATTGAAAGATTTAGAACAAAATGAATTCAGGAGTGCTAGTGAAGAGGACTTTGCAGAAGGAATGAAGGAGCTTCACAGCCGAATTAAGGAGTGATTGCAGAATTCAAGTCAATAATACAAGCGGAGAGCAGATCAACACAGGTGAGAACTTAAATTTGAAGTTGGTGATTTGATTCTTGCACATCTGAGGAAGGAGAGGTTCCCAAGGGGAACGTATAATAAGCTGAAGATGAAAATTATTGGACCGTGCAAGGTCATCAGGAAATTTGGGGCAAACACATATGAGATTGAATTACATGATGGGGTCAGAATCTCACCAATATTCAATGTTGTGGATTTGTAAACTTATAGAGCTGAAGAAGCAGAAGCAGAGGAGATGGAAAAAACAAATGCCTGTAGCTGAAAATACATAGATGGAAGGCATAATTGACAAAAGGATTAGCAAAAAGACCAGGAGGAAAGAGTATTTTGAATACTTGGTCAAGTGGAAAGGACATCCAGTTGAAGATGCCAGTTGGGAGGATGAAGCATAAATTCAAAAGCATGGACAGACTGTGCAAGAGCTCATGAACAGGAGTTCATGAAAATTTTCAAGTGAGGGAGTATGATGTAGGAGGGTCGTACAAAGCCGAAGCACGCGCCTAGCCAAAGGAACAACTGGATGCACAGATGAAAAAAAAGGGCATGTTTTTATGAAAATGTTTTGAATTTTGAAATCTGAAGCATTAATGTAATAGCTAGGAGGAGTGTACTTACATTTATGTCTTGGAGATATGAACAGATCTGGAGAAATTACTCTCATCTGCCGGGTGTAATAGGCATTTAAGTCTGTTAATGTAAAGTAGGTAGATATGAATGATAGCTTAGACAATTTAGAAGTGTAGGAGGGAAAACGGATATAGACACCCTCACCCTTGTATCATTGTAATTTTGGATGATCATTTAGATTTCATAAGTTGTAGAGCTGTAGCAGAGAGCTGTAGAGAAGAACCCATGTACAGGATCACTTGAGTTAATATATGAATATTTGACTCAACTTTCATGGTGTTATGATGCTTACTATTTACATTTGTTGAATGGTATGTTTACAGTTGATTTGTTTCTCTGTTATGCATTTGTTTCAATGTTGTGTTATGTGTATGATTTCATGTTGAGTGTATGAAGTCCGAGAGAGGAGAAGAATGAGTTTCAATTGTTTCTCTTCTTGATAATTCCTGCAAGGAGTGCAGTGAACGCCCGCAAGGTGTGCGTTGATGAGGGTATGAGTTTCATCTCAGAAAGCTCAGGAGAGATACCGTTGTTCTCATACCAGTTGAAGTGTAGGTGCAGCACAGAGTCGTGCAAGGTGTGCGTAGGCTGGTTGATGCCTTAGAACTTATCAACCAAGGGGAAGGTTGAAGGACTACTGTTGCAAAGAGTGCACAGGGTCAAAGACTTAAATAACCAGAGGTTATTTGAAAGTTTGTCGCAAGGAGTGCGAGCAGTGCTCTTTTTGGAGGCTTGAGTTTGCAAATAAAAGCTCAGGAGGGGTAACACCTTTGAAATTTTCAAAGGAAGACAGAGATCGAAAACCATCGCATAGAAATTAAGTTCAAAAGGAAGAACACTCAGTCGTTGGGCATAAACCATTGAGGAGTAAATCGGGCGGTCATAATTCTCCGTGGAGAGATCGCAAAAGCGTGAGGACCGTAGGATCCAGGGGAGTTGTAAGGTGGTTAGGAGTTGGAAGAACTCACCACCCTAATATCAAGAATCAACGTGAACTGTTGATCGTGGTTCAATATGAGCCGTTGATCTCATTTCAATCCACATCGTTGGATCATTTCGTGAATTCGGGGTTCGTGAGTTTGGAGGGTAGACCAAATTCTTGGTTTTCGTGAAGTCCTGATTTGCGAGGAGCAGGGAAGGAGATCTAGACCATTGGATCCAAGTCACGGAAGAATCGTTGGATCAAAACCTTTGCGTGGTGTCGCATATCGAGGATTTGAAGATTGAAAGAGTTTATTTTCGAATGCAGAAGTCGCGAAGTGCCGAGTGCTGAGGGCTCAGGCGAACACGCGTCATGTTCGTTAGGTGGGTACCATGTGGCTAACATGTAGCAGATACATATAGTGCATAGAAAATATGAAAGTAGGTGACAGGTGGTGAACATGTATCACCTTGGAAGGGGTCAAACCATCGCTGACTTATCGATCTTCGGGGTTTTGCAAAGGAGGAGCACGAGGGCTCAACAGTCCAACTCACGAAGTTGCGAGTTATGAGGGGTGCTAAAGTTAGGCCCTAGTTGGTGGTCGCCTGTAGAGGCACTAGCGAGGAGGGAGCCATACCTATATCACATCTCGAGTATCAGAGTTTTGGAGAAAGAGGAGTCGAGGTCATCAACTCACGAACTCGCGAGTTGCGAAGGCGCTTGCGGTAAGGCCCGGTTGTGGTCCCATGGATACATAAGGCTCGAACCTAGTGTTAATTTGCATAGGGCGGGTTTTTACGAAGGACCAGTGGATCGGATTTGTGAGGTTCCAATAGGAATCCGAAGGAGATGAGAATTTAGAACGATCCTGTGTGGATCACGGCCTGAGGGTTGGGGGTCTGCGTCATCACGTAGAAGCCAGAGCCTACCCAGAATAATTCCTTGTGAAGGATCATGGAAATCTAATCGTCCATTCAAATTTTAGGATTAATCACAACCATGAGATTAGTTAGAACCATTGATCAAAGCCAAGTGGAAGGATAATGCAAGTTTCATTACATAAGAACTTATCCACTTTGGTGAAGATTGGAGATAAGTAAAAGGCATAAACTCTCGAAGTCATGAAGTCACGATATCCCGCCAGAAGTTAGATCAAGGAGGGACATCAGATGGATTCTTGACCATCCAATCAAGCTTAGTGGAAGGAAAATGTAAGCCACAATATCCTGGAGTCTTAGATTAAATGAAATTATGCATACCATTGATCTAAGATCTCCTCGGGAGAAATACAAGCCTTTGGATCAGGTGGTCAAATCCAACGCTGACCACTTGGATGAAAAGGAGTCTAAAACACGTAAGTTTACCGGAAGGCCGAAGCCCCAAAGTCATGAACTCCCGTCAACTATTGATCTAGAGTGATAATATTGAAACCATCAAATCACACTAAAGGAAAGAAGGTGGTCAAAATCGACACTGACCACTCTGGAGAAAAGGAGTGTAAAATAGGTAAGTTTACCCAAAGGCCGAAGCCCCTAAGTCATGAACTCCTGTTGACCATCAGATCAGAGGAAGAATAGGAAATGCCATCAACCATTGACCTGGAGTGAAAACATTTAGAGTGCTCTAAGGAAGAAGGTGGTCAATTCTGGCCTTGACCTACTCCAACAATAAACAACTTAGATAAACCAAGAAATCCTGAACCTCGAATTTACAGAATAAACAAAGGCCATAGTATCAAGACAATTGAAAATATATGGTGTTATATCTATTCGACACTTTGGAAATAATCAAAGGATCGTATAAAAGTGCTAAAAATTCTGAAGCCAGAAAGTACTGAAGCCACAAAGTAAGACATGTTTCAGAATAGAAATATGACATGTGGCCCAATCAGCTAGTGACAAGTGTCAAGGTATAGTTGGCACATTAGGTATACGTAAGTCATGAATCAAGGTGAAACATGGAAACCACTCATCTAGTTCCATGTCAACAAGGACATCAACAAGTTACATCACTCTGGGAGTACATCCTTTGGGTATATCAAGCTTCTCCTACCAAAAAAACTACCCGAAGCATTGAAGGTCGTAGTCATGAATATATAAATACCCAAAGAGAGGGAGATCCTTTATGCCTAAGCCCAAAGTCCTAGCTCCTTGACATGTGAAGGTTATTAAGCAGGGAAGTGCTGATATGAACTCGAGAGGAATTTTCTCCAGAAGAGTTGGAAGACTACAAAGGCCAGAGTCCTGAAATGCCGAAGTCCCAAAGTGAACAAGGAAATTCCATCTCAATTGAATATTAAGTCGGAGCCATCTATCATCTAAAAACCAAAATTAGTCAAAGTTAAACAAGAAATGGGGTATTATAGATTTGACTATCCATCATAAGGTTAGATCAGTGAAGAAGGTTTAAAAGAAAAAATTAAGTTCCGTAGACGTTAGCAAAAAAGAGACAACACATTTGTTGATTAGGACCATTGGATGAGACCAAGGAAAACATCAACGGTGGAACAAAACTTTTCCACTCCGGGGATAGTTGGAAGCAAGAGGCATAAATATCTCGTAGTCCTGAATCTCCAAAATCCAGGAATAAATGAAATTCACCCATCTCAATGAATAATTAAGTTGGAACCATTGATCGTCAAGGCTAAGAAATGACCCAAAGCCAACAAATTTTCACAAGGATTAGACCAGACTGTCGATCTGAGAACTTCTAGAAGAAAAGTTAAATCATATGGTATTGACGTACTACCGGGCATATGATAAGGTAGAGATAAAGTGTAAAGGATTAAGGAAAGAAAATAGGTTCTAAGGTTAATAAAATAGTGTTCTTAATCCCATGTTCATTTGGACATAAATGGTTTGAAGGAAGCACCTATTTTCATAAATTAATAAATCTGTAACAAGAAACTAAACAAAAAAGAATAAATGCAAGTTAAGACTACACATGATTTGAAGTCTTTTTAGTTAAAAGACATAGAAGGATTAATGACAAAATACTTAGAATTAATCAAATGAAGAGGTGCACTATTTTATAATGAAAAGACACATGGATTCAATATATACCCATTGGAAGGTTATATAAACAAAAAATTGTGGTGAAAATAAAGTGTCTTGGTGGATTAAATATATGTATATATAATGGATTGAATGGAAGTTCATTTTATCATGTTGGTTCCTCTTTACAAGCTGAGTCTTGTTATAAGGGTTTTATTCCCCACATCTCATTTGGATCTGAGATCAACAAGATGGGTCTTGTTATGAGGGTTGGATTCCTCATTTCTCAGTTGGATCTGAGAAATACAATTTGGATCTTGTATCAGAGAGTTGGATCTCTCATGTTCAGTTGAAGTTGAAGATATTAAAGGATTGATTTTATTTGTATTCATTCAAGTTAAATAAAAAAAATAAAGATATTTTATCTACTTCATACAGTTTGTGTTACACATTTTTATGAATAACTAATTGAGAAGCATATATCTTATTCGGTTAATTCAGTTAATCTATGAAAGTGTGAAAATCAATCAAAATTTCCAGACATTGATTCACCCCCCCTCTTAGTGTCAGTGTGTGATTCAACATTTGTGTGGCACAAAAGACTATGATATATTCCACCAAGGACAACGAGGAGGAGAAAGTGAATTAATGTACATGGATTTGTTGATGAAAACTAGGATGGAGATCTGGATCACCAAAGGTCGACTAATGGATACGTGTTCAATATGTTCGATGGAGAAATCGGATGGATAAGTAAGCAACATGAAGTCATAGCCTTTTCAATAATAGAAGATGAATACATGCAAACAACTCATGGAAGAGAAGACGTAGTATGGATGCAAATGTTGTGTTTAGGAATCAGGTTTGAGGAGAGAGATCTTCTTTACAGTGAAATTCGAAGGTTGAGGTGGTTCGATCGGGTAAATTTGAAGTCAAAGAAATAAAAAAAAAGTCAAAGGTCGAGGTGGATCGATCGGGTAAATTTGAATTCAAAGTAATCAGTAGTAAGCCAAAGAGGTCAACTAACAAGAGGATGACATGAGGGCACATGGAAACCGACTGAAGGCTGAATGTAGGTCGACTGGTAATCGAATGGTAAACTGACTTAAAGTCAACTATAACAGAATCCCAATATTTGTGGGATTTGTAGCCAATGATTTGTAACCATTTTTTGGGAACCTTTCTTTAGGGTTTTACCTATTGTAAATATTATAAATAAGGTGTGTTGTAATGTTGCAAAATCTAATCTTTAGAAAAATCATTTTATAGGTTGATGGTCATGTAGATGTAAGCCGACTTGACTACAGGGTCATTCTTATGTAAAGCAATAAGATATGATGTCGATTATGTCTGAGGTCTAGACCAAGGTTAGGAATGTAACCATTATTCTAAAGGAACACGACAACAAGAGAGAAAATGGCTCAAGGAATGTTGGTTTTCCCATTTGGGTTTCCAGGGTAAAATCGTAGTGTACTGTGTGTTTTCTTTGTAATTCACTTTCTTGATTAGTTCTTTGTTCCTCTCTTATTCTAGGTTTAGTGTGGAAGTGTTCCTCATTTCCTAACACTTAAAATAATTGAGGTAAGAATCCCCTCAGTCAAATTTTAATATTTGAAATTTGATGTAAATAAAGAAGGCCTTGAGTACACAAATTATATTTAATGATTGAAGGCATTTATGATAATGTTAATTGAATATTGTGTTATATTGGTTTTGAGAACATAACCAAGATTAAGTTAGGAGACATTACTCCTGGTGTCGCAATGAATTCCATTATAAATGGTCATGTGTGAGGTCATGATGTGGTTGGAAATGGAATGGATATAGCGCCATACAAATTTATGATGATTTCCCCCCTGCATAACGGATATTTGGTTTGCAACCTCTTTGTTGACACAAAAGAGCACCAAGAGAATCATATTCCTAGTGTTGTGTATGGGTCGAAGAGGAAGGTATAAAAATGATCACATAAGTAATTTGGGAAGAGTTTGGATGATGTGTTGAGGTGTGGGATATAACTTCCAACTCACCATGGTGGAATACATGACATGTATATATGGTATTCTGGAGTCAATGCAAGGATGCATTGTGTAGATGTGGCCATGATTATTGACACATTTTTTTTTTTAATTTATTGGTAAAGTTTCATAGCATTATGTAAAGCTTGGTATACTGATAATGCATGTACAATGAATGATAGTTTCATTCTAGATAATATAATTAATGGTTGAATTCCATTTTTAATGTGAATAATGGTTGAAAATGATTGAATTGTTGGTAAATTATAATTATGAGATCATTTCATGAACTGCTGAAAATGTGCATGAGTGCTAACAATATTGTTTGGTTGTAAGAAAGTTGAGAAAATTGCAAGGGAAATGGTATTGTATATGGCAGGGATGTAATCCCATAAGGAATAATGGTATCTATTGTTGCAAGAGACAAACAATTATGAGCAAAAAACTCATGTTTGGGAAATTTTGTTTTCCTGTATAAAACATATTTGAAAATTGTTTGATGATGTCTCATATTGAATATATGCATATGATGCAGATGGGATGATTTCCACATGTTATATATTTCTAGTGGAAGTCTAGCAGTAAGTTGGAATTCAAGTGCGCAAGAACACCTTGGAAAAATATGGATCGCGTGAGGAACTGTGTAATAATGAAAGGGATTCCTGAGCCTAGAGGGTGAGTACAACATGAAGAAGCAAGTTGTCAGGTTTGTAGGAGAAGCAAGTTGTCAGGATTGTGGAAGGACTAGGTTGTCAGGCATGAAGAATGAACACTTATGTGAGTTGCAAAGAACTAGGTTTTCAAACCTGAAGAGTGAACTCCTGTATGAGTTTCAATGTAGTATAAAGGTTGGCGTTGATTACTTACTGGTGGTTTTACTAGTAGTGAGTCCCTTGAGTTCCCAGTAGTGAGATTCATAAATACTTGTTCCAAAGAGACCTTGAGAAATGAATGGTGCAACCCAATAGATTGAGAAAAATGAAAGGGTCACATTCCTTTGGTCAACCCTGATAAATGAATGATACATTCCTTCAGTTACCCCTGATAAATGAATGATACATTCCTTCAGTTACCCCTGATAAATGAATGGTACATTCCTTGGGTTGGACAAGTCAAGAGGAAGAGCGCTGGTCGAAATCAAGATAGTTGTATGAGAATGCTAATGGTTTATGTATATGTTTTGGTCCAGAGTTCCTATGTATATATATGTTTTGGGCCAATGTGCCTATGTATTTATAATTTTTTGGAGGGCCGAAGAACCTATGTATTTSTAGTTTTGGGGCCAGAGTKCCTATGTATTTATATTTAGGCTGGAATACCTGTGTGATATTAGGACAATGAGTCTATATGTTGATTAAAGGATGGGGAGCCTAGTAATGTAATTGTAYGAAAACTGTATGGTGTTGTGCATTAAGGACAATGCAAAAATAATGAGGAGGGGAATGCAACATCCCCAATTTTAATTCCCACAAATTATAATGTATTTGTATAAATGTTAATTAGGTTTGTGAGCCGATATGATTGGGACAAGGAGCCCATATTGATTAATACGACCCGTGGAAATATTTTATATTATGAACATTGAAATGATTAATACAAGTAGTGATCATTGGTTGCGATATGCGAGGGATGGAAACAATGGGGGGGATATGATTCCACAAGAGAGAGAGGGGTCCAAGGGCGATTTTATTGATATGTATTAATCCAACCCACATTCCTAAATAATTATCATTGTATAAACCTTCTATTTGTTGTTGAGTGTTCCCAAAGGCTTACTATGGTATGAGAAGTCACCATAGATAGATCATGCACCAATATAAATAAGATATACTATGAAAATCAAGCCACTAAAATTTGGATTTGTGGGGACATATGAAATTTAGAGAAATTTAAAGAATACAACCATTATAATTATTATCCATTGATAGAAGTTGTAAAAAATTTCATTTATACTTTCGAGTGAATCTATAGTGTCTCTAACAATCGAACTTACAACTACACTAATACCATGAATAAAATTTTGAATATAAAATACCAGAACCAAGGAATGTTGCATACTGAAGAAGCCTTCAAGTATTGCACTCATTCCTTTCCTTCTCTTGCTAATCACAGAGACTTCATTGGTACCTCCCGGCCAACCCTAGGGGTACTCTTCTTCCCCCTTAGCCCCCCGAGCCACAAAGGGGCCACACAGAAAAAAACCAACAATATAGCTCCAAGGATTTCCCTCGCAAGGAAGATATTCCACTCTTTTTACAATCTTGGTATCCCAACTCTCACAATTAAAACAAAGTCCAATTAAAATTTGGCAGCATAACAATGCTCAAGAATCATATCCTTTTTCCTTCTCCATAATTTTTTCTTGTAGACTTTTCTTCTTTGACACAAGACTTCATGCACAGATAATTAAATTTTTAGTAAATTTTAATTTGGATTACTCACTCACATAGTTTTCACAATCTACTCAAGTTACACCAGTAATTACCAATTTTATTTTAATTTAAAAGGTCAAAATCCCTCACACCTCAATGTGTTCGCATTTTCATTGCTAGGTGTCCCTTTGTTCCCCAGATTCTCATTTAATGGGTTTTCCCTAACTAGATATTAGTTAGAGTTTAATTATGAGTCTCTTTCTAATTATAATAGTGTATTTTGACTCTAGCTTCTATTCTATGTACAACCAATCTCTCAAGTTATTATTTATTTCTATTTAAATTTCCTTTTTATCAATTTCTTGCACACATGTGCATTTTATTAATTCTTTATATTTTACCACCCCTTTTAATAGTATTATATTTATCCCCACTTCAATATTTTAGAGATTTCTCAAATCAAACTTAGACTTAGGGCAAATATTAGACTTAGTCTTTGACTCTTGTTAGGATTCTCAACTAATAATGTATCATTTAATTAATTAGTTAATCCAACAAGGTCTAAATAATTCAGTGTTTTCTAGGCCACCTAGATTTATTGACTTCAAGTTTTAAATTACATAATGTGCCCTCCCAGACACATCTCCATGCTCCAAGGGTACCAGTCATCTTAGACTTGTTTTGGAATTTGTTTGAGCCTTGGATTCAATACTCCACTCGGTCGACCTTGTGAGAGACTAAGGGATTCTAAGGAATAAGGAATCCACCTTATTGCATGTTCCTTAGAAATATTCGTGAGTGACTGTCTCAGTCTTCCCTCACGTCAACGTGGACCCTTTGAACTAGGTAATTGTTAACCTACAATTCAGACCACATTGGGAGTGCTAGTAGGCTGTGACAGGGACATTGTCACACCTCTCCCTAAATGTCTGGTTTATGTGCATGTGGCCCCTCTATTCTTTATGTGAGTCGGATTAGCAAGCATTTCCAAACCTGCATCCACCAATAAAGGCAATCCACTCCATGACTCAATTCAGGGTCCAAGGGAATCCATCAATGCCATCAATATTCTTAATCCTTCATGTGTCCTGCACACTCAGGACAACTCATCAAAATAATCTTTCAATATATATACATCAATATAATAAATAATACATAACATCTCAACCCCATCATATATAGCCCATAATCTGAATGAAATCACAAAGTACCATACCTGGATCACTTGTAAGCAAGTCTACTAAAAGAATATGTCAATACGAGTGTTCTCAGTTAGAGCACGATGTTACATACACCCCCTCTTGTTTTAAAATACGTCCCAAAGTTTGTATAGTATATATAAAAGTAAGTAATAAAGGTATCTGGCATAGATTTATATGTCTAAATCTATTAAAACAAGAAAGGAAACTGTTTACGCATCTCAAATGCATCCTCCCAGGTAGTCGAGAGTGGAATATAGTTGTCCCACTATACCTTGACCTAATCAACTGTTCAACGTTGTAGTTGTCGAATGCAATGGTCTAGAATGCATATTGGCTATGCCATGAGAGAACCCTCATCCAACACCTACAAGGAACTCGTCAATAACATGTGAAGGATCACTAATATAATGTCTCAAAACAGATACATGAAATATGTCGTGCATACACCTCAAATAATCAAGAAAGGCTAGTCGATAACCCACAGGTCCATTCTTTCCACAACCTAGAAAGGTCCCAAAAATCTAGGAGAGAGTTTAACACCATTTCCAAAATTGATCAAACTATTGTGCGGTTTTACCCACATGAAGACTTTGTCTCCAATTTAATAACTGTGGTCAACGCGATGCACATCAACATAACTTTTCTACCGATCACGCGCTTCTTTAATCCTTTGTCTTATTGATTGCATCTGTTATTCTATTTCTTGTATCACTTTTGGTCCTACTAGAACCCTGTCCTCAAGTCGATCCCAACTCAACAGTGTCTGACATGGCCACCCATAAAGAAACAAAAATGGGGACATCTTAATTGTACTTTGGTCGTTGTTATTGTATCCAAATTCTACTAGTGGTAAGAATTCTTCCCAACGTTTCTATTGGTCCATTACATAGATACGAATATATCCTCCAAAATCTGGTTTGTTCTTTCTATTTTTCTATCTGTCTCTGGGTGATAAATTGTGCTAAAGTTTAATTGTGTTCCCAAATCCTCTTGGAAACTGGTCCAAAACCATCCTATAAACACCAATCCTTGATCGTATATTATATTTATTTGTACTCCATGTAATATTACAATCTCATTGACAAATACTCTATCTATGTCTAGAGCCTAATATGTCGTACACATAAAAATAAAGTGTGCACTCTTTGTCAGAGTGTAAACCACCAAAAAAATCGAATCATGCCTTCTTGTTGTCACTGCCAATCCAACAATAAATTCCATCGAAATGACCTCCCATTTCAATTATAGAATAACATGTGGCTATAAAAATCCTGCTATATGTCTATGTTCAGCCTTCACTTGATGACATTCTAGACATCTCACCATGTAACTAACTATGTATTCTTTCATTCCCTTCCAGAAGAATAAAGGATTAAGGTCTGCCTTCATCTTTGTGACTCTCGGATGAGCCATGTATATTGATCGATGTGCTTCACTCAAGATAACAATTCTTAGTTCGTCGTTAGGTGGTACATAAATTCTTCCATTAAATATCAACAATCCCTTGTTGTCTAGTGAATAACTTTCATACTTCGGTACCATCATGGTATCTTGTCGAATATTATTCTTAACTTCTTTATACCAATCATCATCAAATTTTAAAATTATAATCTTTTCTCGAAGATTCATCTTAAGAGGTAATACCGAAAATATGTGTGGTATCCGACTCAACGCATCTGCCACTCAGTTCATAGTTCCTATAATGTAAGTAATGTCAAATTTGTATTCTCTAAGTAATTATGAACAACACCTTTGTCTCGGGTTCAGGTCACTTTGTGTAAAAATATGCTGCAATCCACAATGATCTGTCTTTAATTCAAATTTTCGTCCAATTAGATAATGTCTCCAAAATCTCAAGGCATATATAATTTCCAATAATTCTAGCTCATGCGTTGCGTAGTTCTCTTCATGTTTTCTCAATTTCCTTGAAATGTAAGCGATTACTTGATCGTCTTGCATCAAAACTCCGCCTAAACCTTCCTTGGATGCATCTGTGCATACCAAGAATTCCTTTTCCATTTCATATATTTTTAGTATCGATGTTGTTTTCAAAAACTCCTTAAGCTTTTGAAATGTTTCCGTGCATTTCTCATACCATACAAACTTATTTTTCTTCTTATGTAATTCAGTGATCATATTTGCTATCTTGGAAAAGCCTTCGACGAATCATCGGTAATATCCTGCTAAACCCATAAAACTGTGTACTTCTTATACGTTTTTTGGTGCTGGACGTTCCATAATGGCCTCCACTTTTGTTGGATCCACAATGATACCTTCACCAGATATGATATGTCCCAAATAATGTGTCTTTGATTGGTAAAAATATCATTTTGATAGCTTCCCGTACAATTTTTTTTTCTCTTAGGAATTGCAATACCAATCTCAAGTGTTCATCATGCTCTTCATTCATTCGAAAATAAATCAGTATGTCATCAATAAAAACTTGAACAAACTTGTCCAAGTATTCATGTAATACCCCATTCATCATACTCATGAATACCCCCGGGGCATTCGTCAATACAAATGGTAAATCTGTAAACTCATAGTGTCTAAATATTGTCTTAAAAGTGGTCTTAGGGATATCTTATTCTTTAATCCATAACTGGTGATATCTTGATCTCAAGTCAATCTTTGAAAACACCATCACTCCCTTCAACTGATCAAACAAATCATATATCCTTGGCAACATATACTGATTCTTGATCATAGCTTTTCTTAATTGACGGTAGTCAATGCAAAGTCTCCACGATCCATCCTTCTTTCTAACAAAGATCACTGGTGCACCCCATGGTGACACACTTGGACATATCAGTCCCAAATCCAACAAATCCTTCAATTGCATTTTCAACTCTTGCAGCTCAGGTGTTGAAATCCGGTAAGGTGCTCTTGCTATCGGTTCAGTTCTAGTTTTCAATTCTATTGTAAAATCCAACTCTCTTTCGGGTGGTTAAACTGGTAACTCTTCTTGAAACACATCTGCAAACTCTTGTACTATAGGAAGGTTTTATATTCCTTCCTCCTCGCCCTTCTCATTTAGCTCTAAGATTGCATATAAATTTCATCCCTTGCACATACTCTTTTTCCATTGTAGTGAATAAATAAACCTCAAGGACACTGCCTGGTTTCTTCCCACAATCACCCTACTTTGTCCCAAATCATCTGTCAATTTTAACCATTTCTTCATATAGTTAAGTATCACATCATGCAATTCCAACCAATCCATACCGATCACTATGTCATAAGATCCTAAGATTGTGACATAAATATCTACCTTTGTCACAAAGTATCCCAAGTTAAGGTTACAGTCTGTAACCTTTCCTCCAACCTTATGTTTGGCACCCGATTCCATTTCTACATATTTGAACTCATCTTGCTCAACTTCCCTTACCTTAATTATATTCATCATTGCACTAGAGATAAATATCTCTGTAGCACCTGGATCTATCAATATACTATAATTTTGGTCTACGATTGTACCTGATGTCTCTAGAAAAGTAGACTGGTGCTCAGCCTAGCGGTTGTTCACTGTTGCATGTATCCTGTGGGCCTTGCCCAAATCTCCCACTATAGTAGGTCCTGATGATATCACCACTTTGGCCTTCTCAATCAGACAATATCGCTAGTAATGTGTCTCACCACATGTCCAATATCCACTCTTTGGTCTAATGCTCTTGGTCCTAGAAGTAGAATTCGTTGGTCTAATAGTCTGTGATCCGGTCTATTATGTTGAACATGCCTAAACTGTTACTGTTGTGGAAGACACTGTTGTTTCTATGGTTCTCTATAAGGAGTCCTCTCCTGAGGAGTCTGTCATCACGGTGTCGTGAAAATAGGTCCTCTAGGCATATGTTGATTCCCTAAAGCATGTATGGCTGGTGTCTGATGCTGCTACACTCCCGGTGTCACCTGTAAAACCTATTTATAAGGATTCCTACCCTCATTCCACTGTTTATTTCTTCCTCAKCTATGGGGGCYTTCTGAACTACATCATGCAATGAATAAGGAATTAGGATTCATACCTTTGCATGAATGTTGAAGTTAAGGCCAAACATAAACTTGTTGAGCTTTAAATTCTYTGTGGTTAGATGTGGATCATACCTAAGTAGCTCCATGAATMTAGCCTCATACTCTGGCACTGTATGACTASCTTGTYGTAATTCATTGAACTCATTAAGCTGATGCTCAATGAATTCCTCAGACAAGTACCTCTCCCAGAACTATTCCTCTAATAGTTCCCATGAAATGTTTTCGATGACCATGTTTAGTTGAGGTAGGAATATCTTCCACAATACAAGAGCACTCCCCTTTAGCTGAAATACCTCCATGAAGTATTTCATGTTGGAGGTGTAATCATGAAGTGCAAAGCACATCACCATGTTCTCCAACCATGCCTCGGTGTCTAAGCCATCTATGGCACCCATGAACTCGAGAAACTTCACCTTCTCGATTTATTTGTGTATACTACCACTACCATATGGAGCACACTGTGAACCATCATTGGGTACAAATTCTCTACCCTTATATCGATCCAGGTAGTTAATCAAAGCCTCAGACATCCTCTGGAAGGATCTCATCAAACCTACCACGTCTCTCACAACAACATGTTCTAGCTCATTATTTTTCTCATCTTCCTGGGGATTATACCCTTCTAGCATGGCTACTATCAGAGGTGTCATACCTCTTCCTCCAACACCATGTCGTCTACTTCCCCTGTTCCCTCTAACCATGATTACCTGCAAGAAAAATTTCAGATCTTTATTAGTGATCTAATTCAAACATTTAGTTTAACACAGTGGGTGGCATAGTGGTCCAATGTCGCAAAGTTGAACCCACTCTGATACCATATGTAACATCCCCTATGTTACGTCATACAAGTACTTGTGGAACAGTAAGAGATATTTTTTTTTTGACATCCATAGAACATCATTTGAATCAGTGAAATGTGATAGTGACATACATCAACAATACTCATTCTATTTATTTCATTCCATTGCACTACTAGATTTACATACCACTTAATTCATGAAGGATCTGCCACATCACATATAATAACATACAAGCTACCCAACCAAGCTATCCTGCAAGGTTAGGACCTCCAAGACACATAATAAATGCTCAAGTATATAATTCGTTTGATTGATCATGACCATTTAAGGTCTCAATACTTGTGATTGTTCTAAGGAACAAGGAAGTATCTAATTCCCATAACTTTATCTATTTTGAAGTTCAACTATAAATCTCAACATTCCTTACTACAAATTATTCAAAATAACACAAATAATATGGTATCTTAGTCATCACCTCATAACACAATGTATTCTATTACAATAACTCATCATCTTACTGAATTAAAGGTCAGGAAGAATTTCAATAGAATCATGACAAAAACTTAACAGTAAGAACTAGAGTTCCTTAAATAAACAATCTATCATTTATGACAGTTTCAATATTACTTATGTTTACCTTAAATAAGTGTGACCACCCTACAACGTACAACCAAGTATATATATATATATTATCTACATCACGAGTTAAAAGAGGAAAGGAACAAGAGATACAAGTTGTTAACACAAAGCAGTCACCATAAGCTTACTCTGCACCTTGTGAACCAATTGATACAATGAAGAAAGGACTCTGCAATCGAGCAATTTTTTTTTATAATAATGAGTTAAACATTTTGTAAGAAGCCTGAAGATTCTCTCTTGGTATAACAATACAACACTTCCAAATCCAACTCTAGAAGTGCATAGACATGATCCATGAAAGCCTAAATTTTCAGAAACAACTTCCGAATGCATAGAGACCCTCTCAAGTTGGGAAGAGGTCATAAGTTTTGGAAGTATGAAGCTCAGGAGAGACAATGCTAACTTACATAGGGGAGGTGCAAGAGCACACTCGAAAATTAGAGTCTAGAGCTCATGAGATATTCACTATTGAGCGTTGGAGTTCAATTCAAAGGTAAATTTCAGGGGAAACAATGCATGCAGGGTTCAAGAGAGGAAATAAAGAGTTTGAAATCCATTCAAAGGAAAATAGTGGATGGGATATGATCGTGAGGAGTCAAAATCCCCATAAACGTTTGATTATACATGATATGTGCACCCACTAAAACTTAATACCTTCGGGCTTCATTACTTAGGTGGATTATAGTTTTTGTATTAAGTGAACCCCAAAGCCCGAAGTCACGGAGTGAAACTACACTGTAAATCGATGAGTGATTACTAGTCGTTGGATCCTCAAGGGTTCGATTATTTGTCTTGTTAGGTTCATAATTGTAAAGAGTGAAGAAAACCCCAAAGCTCCGAAGTCTCGGAGTGAAGGAAAATCATATATATGGTGATCAATTATAGGCCATTAGATCTACGAGACTTTATATTTCAGAGGTTCGATAATCTGATGAAAAATAAAGTCATGGTGTAAGGTTAGGTTACTCCCTGAGTCCTGAATTCCATAGTAAATAATTACTATCGAATGTGGGGTACATGTGTCCATAGATCTGAGTATTTAGAATTCGACCATTCAGGAGGTGATGGTTGAAGTTTCTTTGGGTGAAAAATCCCGAACTCCCAGAGCCCAGATTTAAACTTGACCATCATTGAAAGTTTAACAAGGCCCATCCGATCTGTTGGTTTAGTCTTTGAAAATTCAAAGGAAACAAGAGTTGAAATAGAAAAACTTCCGAAGGCTGGAGTCCCGAAGTTCCTCATGGTCGTAGATCTGAGAAAGGTGTGATAACCGATGATCTCCTTAGTTTGTTTATTCAGGATTCGACTCTTCGAATAAGTTAAATGGTAACCATTTAAGATTACGAAACCTCAATGTTTTGAATTCCTAGAGTAAACATCATCCTTAGATCTAGTGATCAATCAAGGACCACTAGATCTTCGAGCCTTGGTCCTTCGGAGTTTCGATAGTTCGACACTCTGGAGGAAAAAGGGTTGTTGATGCAAAATCGAGAAAAATCACGGAGTTATGAAATCTAGAGTAGATTTCAACCATTGATCAAGGAGAAAAGCCAATCTTTATATTATTTTACTAAACGTTAACGGATAAAGGTGGGGTTGGGTTAACCTACAACTATTGGTCAACTCATCTCATGACCGAATACATCTGGTTAACACTTCAGGAGAAAATGAGTGTAAAAGTTAAAGAACCTCCGAAGCACCAAAGACTTGGAGCTTTGAATAACACCCTTTGGCCAACACTGGGTTCTAACCCTTGGTCACATGCCTAACTTGTTAAGGAAAATGGGCTAATGCCCTAGAATGAAGTAAGTAAAAAAAAAAAAGTCCAGAGACCTTCTCACAGACATTCCAAGATATCGAAGTTTGAAATTAAGATACTATAGCACATGGATTCCTCGTTACTGATAACTTTGGTTAACCAAGAGTTTAAATCAGAGAACACAATAAATTCAAATTAAATAAAACGATTGGGAATCCACCATTCAACATAATTGAAATTTATCATAAACTAAACAAGGAGTTTGATAAAATTTGGATCTAAATTAAAATATTACAAGGATATCATCATAATAATTGATTAGGAGCTAAATGGAATTCAATAGAGGAACTCAATATAATCATATTTACACAAAATCAATAGAATCTATATTACCATAAATTGAAATACAATTTCCACAAAGATTTCCACGATACAAAATTTGCACTGAGAGTATAAAGAATCCGAGTTTCCACAGAATGAATTAATTTAGGATTCAACAAGGTTTCCAACAAAGAACTCACGAATACAAAAAATTGACTTGGTTCCATAGTTTACCAGTGATAAATACACAAACATTGTCCTTAAACAATTTCAACTAAACTCTGATCATACAACTTCACAATGGGTAACCTACGAGTTTCAAAACATAGATCATGCACCAATATAAATAATATATACTATGAAAATCAAGCCACTCAAATTTGGATTTGCGGGGACATTTGAAATTCAAATAAATTTAAATAGTACAACCATGATTATTTTCCATTGACAGAAGTTGTAACATTTGGAATTTATACTTTCCAGTGAATCTACAACGGCTCTAATAGTCTAACATAAATCTACACTAATACTATGAATAAAATTCTAAATATAAAATACTAACACCAAGGAATGTTGCGTACTGAAGAAGCCTTCAATTCTTGCACTCCTTCCTTTCCTTCACTTTCTAATCACAGAGACTTCACCGGTACCTCCCAGCCAATGCTAGGGGTACTCTTTTTCCCCCTTATCCCCCCGAGGCACAAAGCGGCCACACATAGAAAAACCAACAATATAGCTCCAAGGATTTCCTTCTCAAGGAATATCTTCCATTCTTTTCACAAGCTTGGTATCCCAACTCTCACAAGTAAAAAACAATCTAATTAAAATTTGGCAGCATAACAATGGTCAGGAATCACATCCTTTTTCCTTCTCCAGAATTTGTTCTTATAGACTTTTATTCATTGACACATGTCTCCATGCAAAAATAATTAACTTTTTAGTAAATTTTAATTTGGATTAATCACTCATACACTTGTCACAATCTCCCCAAGTTACACCAGTAATTACCAATTTTATTTTAATTAAAAAGGTCAAAATACCTCACACCTCAATGTGTTCCTATTTTCACTCCTAGGTGTCCCTTGGTTCCCCAGATTCTCGTTTAAGGAGTGTTCCCTAACTAGATATCAGTTAGAGTTTAATTAGGAGTCTCCTTCTATTTAGAATAGTGTAGTTTGACTCTAGCTTCTATTCTATGTATAACCAACCTCTGAAGTTATTATTTATTTCTAGTTAAATTTCCTTTTTGTCAATTTCATGCACAGATGTACATTTTATTAATTCTTTATATTTTACCACCCCTTTTCCTAGTATTATATTTATCCTCACTTTAATATTTTAGATAGTTCCCAAATCAAACTTAGACTTAGGCCAACTCTTATACTTAGGATTTGACTCTTTTTAGGCTTCTCAACTAACAATCTATCATTTAATTAAGTAGTTAATCCAACAAGGTCTAATAAAATTCAATGTTTTCTAGGCCACCTAGATTTATTGACTTCAAGTTTTAAATTGCACGACGTTCCCTTCAAGACGCACCTTCGTGCTCCAAGTGTGCCACTCTCCTTAGAATCGTTTTGGAAGTCGTCCGAACCTTGGAGTCAATACTCCACTCGGTCGACCTTGTGAGAGACTAAGGGATTCTAAGGAATAAGGACTCTGYCTTATTGCACACTCCTTAGAAATCTTTATGAGTGACTGCCTCAGTTTTCCCTCACGACATCATGGACCCTTCAAACTAGGTAATCATTAACCTACAATTCAGACCACGGTGGGAGTGTTATTAGGCTGTGACARAGACAATGTCACACCTCTCCCTAAATGTCTATTTTTTGTGCATGTGGCCCCTCTACTCCTTATGTGAGTCGGATTAACAAGCATCGTCAAAATTGCATCCATCAATAAATACAATCCACTCCCTGACTCAATCTGAGGTCCAAGGAATGGATTGATGCCATCAACATTCTTAATCTGTCATGTGTCTTGCACACTTAGGATGACTCATCAAAAGCATCTATCAATATATATACGTCAATATAATCAATAATCCATAACACCTCAACCTCATCATATATAACCCATAATTTGAATGAAATCACAATGTACCATACCCGGATCACTTGTAAGCAAGTGTCCTCAAATAATAAGTCAATAATAGTGTGCTTAGTTAGAGCGAGATGTTACATGCAAGAAATCAAATATTTGATGGATACACTAGCTAGTGTTTTCATATCAGTAACCAAGTGCTTAAATACTTTTCAAATGGGTGTAGAGAATTATCAAACCACCATGGACGTCATTTCTTACAAGGTTAAGACTGTTACTTCTCCTCAAGAGAAATGAAAATGATATGTCAAATTTTATAATGAGGATAGTATAAGCAGGGTGTTGGGTTAGTGCCCATGTCTTTGTGTATTGAATGCATGGGTCGTACAAGTTAATCTAAATTCATGTCTAAACAAAACCCTTTCCTTGTCACATTCCCACTTTCCAATGTGTGTCAAGAAATCCAATTAAAATCAAGACGAGTGTCAGGTATGAAGGAGAGTCATGCACCATTTCCATGTAAATCACATCACAACTATTATGCCATCATAACCATATAATGATGACCCAAATTGCATCTAGGGCTTGTACAACATTTAAACTGCATTTATATCATAAACCAAATGTAAACCATTGAAATATGTTGGATTATGCATCCAATGTATAATTTGTACCAAAGCGTGGATGAAACCCAAACAATATTTCATATCATTGACCCAAAGCTCATATATACCACATGTTGTATGAATGTTAATACTCCAGCCTTTAAATAACACAACCCTGTAATATGAAGGTAAAAAATAACCATTTATATGGTTTATAATATATGTTTGTTTCTATGTATTCAATGTTGCTTGTAATATATGCCTCTAAACATGAAATATGATAATACTTGGAGAGTATAGAAAATAGTTATGAAATAAAAACCTCATTCCTATGGTTATACCATATAAATGTCTCAAGGATATAACCACAAGGTAATGACACTTCATTATCATAGGTGTACGTAATGTGGAACCCTTTTAAAATTTTATGAACATAACTTCAATCTTCCATATGTAACCATGTTAAAGAAAATCTCATAATTAGTCTTGAAGAAATGAAAATATCATCGTGCATATAAAGAATGTACATTATCTTCTGATCTTTTTCATCCATTTATCGCCATCTTAGGAATAATTGAAAATAAACTCTTCACTTTTTGTCTTCTAGGGGGTCCCACTTACTAATAATATCTATCATAATAATTTTTAGTATGCCTTGCAACCGTTTGCAAGATATAGAACTCGCGGAGAGTTTTGATTGAACATCTGATGACTCCACAGGATAATCATTTTACTAATTGTCTAGAACTTAGAATTTCTCGTTTTGTTGAAAAATTGTATGTTGTTGATCATTTCACTTTCATGATGATTTTTTAATATACTCTTGCAAAAATTACCTATGTAGGGTAGAAAGGGAAATTAAGAAAAATGGGAAAGAGATATATGTTGGAAAGTTGGTCTAGATTGATGGACAAATGGTTTGGATAGTTTGTTTTCATTGATGTCAACCCTTGGAGAGTGACCATGGATAGTGATATCAACCCTTGGAGAATTCTGGAAGCCCTAGAAATGTGGACAAGCTTGCTTTATGGTTGGTCATCATTTATATGGTTGAGGGTGATGGGTGTATTTGGAGAAGTATCCAAAGTGGTCCCCTTATGGTGTAGCTTTAAGCATGGCCCTCATGGGAAGACACTTTGTATAAGTCTACAAGAAACCCATAGGTGTGGTCATGGGAACCAATTTTGTTTGAGGAATAAGGACATAAACGAAAGGGTAAATGAAGGTAATACACTCATAGATGGATAGTGTTCATCATTCTGTTTCCATTGATATGTGGAATGCCATGTAGTTCCTCATGGTTAGGGAGATATGGTATTGTGAAGTTTTAAGCCCCAAAGAGTGGTCAAGAAACCTCTAGTTGGTTAAACAAGGGGTAAAGTTGTTGTAACAATAAAACCCTAGAAGAACTAAATAAATAGGGGGATTTACCTATCAATTTTATAAATACACCTCATGGAGTCATTCAATAGTACATTCACATACACTTGTATTGAGAATCTATCTAGTGAATTGTTATGGTTTAATGAATGGTTTAGTGATCGTTATGGTCTAGTAATTTGGGAATGGTTTATCTTTCTATTAGAAAGTATACTAGTGAATTTGAGGTTGAATATGTCGTATCAAGTTTGAGGCGGCGAAAATTCTAAAGGGCCGAAAGTTTCAAAGTTGCATAACTTGAAAAAACCCTAGTTTTTTAGGCATACATGGGTTGACAGTATAATAGGTAGCATACATATGTAGGCTGACAGTAGAATAGGTTGTGTACGTATGCAGGATGTACATGAATAGGTTGTGTACATGTGAAAAACTCATAAAAAACTTGAGTGGATGTTAGTACCAGGTCCCTAAAGTCTGAAACAAGTTCCCAGGTCTTTATTCTACAGGTTCTCATGAGTGAAGGTATGACATTTGTGTATTTGTTTGAGGCTTGAATCTTGGATGATATGGTACATTCTTAAGGTATTTCTTGGAGGTCCTTGATGGTACATGGTTAAGGTAATATTATTATATTCTTGAGAAACATTGTTGGTACTTAGTATATGGTTGTTATGGTTCATTGTTAGAGGCACATCTTTGTGGTATTGGCATATACTCGAGGCTTGTCATATTTTGTTATGAGGCTACATGTTTGTGATATTCAAGAGCATGCTTGAGGAATATGACTAGATGCATTTCATGGTATATGGTACATGTTGGGCAAGGTACATTTCTAATACACTTCTTTGTTTATTGGTACAAGGTGTATGGTTGTTGTGTTAGTGGTCTACCATTGATATTGATCCATTTTTTAGATATACACTTGGAATATGGTAATACATGCATAGGAGACATATCTTAGTGGTGATGGTACTTGGTTAGGATACACTCTTGGTATTACTTGTTCAACATATCTTATGGTACATGGTTAATTTGCATGGTTGGCACATGGCATCATATATGATACAAGTACATGGTTGATAGTAGAGGTTGATGTATGGTTGTGGTACAGGTTGATGCATGGTACAGGGTGGTACATGGTTGAGACACATATTTTTTGATGGTATGTGGTGATGTTGGATCATGCTTGGTTGAGGGATGTGGTTGTTGGAAATCTAGTTGAGAGGTGTCTTTGGTATATAAACCATGTGAGAGGATTTGATTGAGTATCAGTGATAGTGGTAGTGACAATGATAGTATCAGTGACAGTGGCAGTGACAATGACATTATCAGTGATAGTGGTAGTGACAATGATAGTAACAAAAGCATCAAAGAGTCAAAGTTTAGAAAATTGAAAACCCTATTTCTCATAGGGTGTACGCATGATGTAGTATAGAAAGGCCACATACATACGATGGATGCATTATATATAGGGAACATACATATGATAGCTACAATATATATAGGTTGCATACCTGTTGGTATTTTTTGGTACATGTTGACTTCTGGTATAGGATTGATTACAGTATTTTGGCACATGTTGGTTACAGGTTATTGGTACAGGTTTAAAATGATATATCTCATAGTGACTATTTGGTAGTGGTTTCATCATTTGACACTTATATTTCAGGGTGATAGTACATGTAAAGGATAGGTGGTTGCAGACACCTTCTAGTTGTAGCTGAAGAACATAGGGGGTTGTATCCTCCTTCTGGTTGTATCCATAGAATCACGGAGTTGGAGCTTCCTTCAGATTGGAGCCCGAGAACTAGGTGGTTGTAGCCACCTTCTGGTTGTATCTGGAGAACCTAGGGGGTTGTATCCTCCTTCTGGTTGGAGCTAGAGAATTCAAGGAGTTGTAGCTTCCTTCAGGTTGGAGCCTAAGAATAGGGGGTTGTAGCCTCCTTCCAGTTTCATTTAGAGAATTTGGAAGTCGGTGCTTCCTATGAATGAATTCTTGATATATATAAGAAAGCATTTTGTGGTTTTATCCCATTTAGGTTTCCATGTAAATATTCATGTACTGTGTATTTGACATGATGTTGTTGATGTGATGATACTTATGATTATATGCTCATGATATATTGAATGTAATCATAGATGATACATTGATGATATATTGTTGAACATTGTTGATAAAGTGAAAGAATATATATTGTGGTTAAAAGTGGTATAAAGTGCTCATATTGATTCACCCCCCCTCTTAGTATTCCAACAATTGGTATTAGAGCAGGTTACTTTAAAGAAATAGTTTAAAAATTGGAAGGTAGATCATGGAGTGCAGTATAAATGGAGCACCAATGTTCAATGGTCAGAAGGTTCTGAAGTATGAATTGTGGAGTTGCAGGATGAAGGTATTTTTAGAGGCACAGGGATGCGATATTTGGTATTCAGTTGTGACAGGATACAATTCTACAAAGAAATCAAAGACTACAACCAAGAAGGAATTGAGGAATAATAACAAAATAGCTATGGATTTCATCTAGGAAGGATTACCCGATCCAGTAAGAGAAAAGGATGGAATTTTTTCATCGGCTAAAGAAATTTTGGATACGATACATGTTATATGTTTTTCTCCCATTACAGAGTCAGAAATTGCTAAAGAAGATATAGGTAAAAAATATGAAGAAACATTCTCATCATGTACGACATATTCAAAAGAATAACAATGTGAAGTGACAGAAGCCAACAAAGGCGAGTTCTTTTTCTTTAACTGTGAAAAGCGCATACATCTTGAAATTGAATTCCCTTACTTGAAAATTGAAAATGGTGAAATAGAAAACAATACTAATATTGAAAAGGAAGACCTAATTAGTGATTTAGATGAACTAAAGAAATAAAGAGAAGAAAACAAGTCACTCAAGACATAATTGATAAAGTGAAAGGAAAGTGCTCAAAGTTTCGAAAAATCTCAGCAAATCATCGAGAACTTAAGATCTCAGCTAGAAGAAGCCATAAACATTGAAGAAACATACAAAAGTTAGATGGAATATAAGCAGTGTTTGGAAGCCAAAACAAAAGTACTGAGAAAAGAATCAATAAAAGAGAAGCAATGTTTATAAACCCTAATAAAAGAAGTTGAAAAGAGAGAAAATATATTGATAGGTCATATTAAATAAAGAACTCACAACTTAAACCAACTTGGATCATAATTTGGTCAAGAAGAGAGAAGACTTGAAAAGGAAATTATTTCCTTGAATATTCAACTTGAAGAAGAAAATAAGATAGAAGAAATCACAAAGAGTCGGATGATGAAGAAAGAATAAGAGGTTGAGAAGCTTGAAGAAGAAGTTGTCACATTGAGAAGTAAAATAGTTAAGCTCAACAAGAGTGTTGAAAAGACATAAATATCCACATCAACGATAGAGAATGAAGAGAATCATTCCAGGGAACTAGAAAATAAAAAATGAAGAAAAGAGAAAGAGTTATGTAGAAGTACTCAAATGAAGGGATCACGATCATCCAAGGAAGGAATTCATAAGGATTACACCAAAAATAAGATCCTTCACTTCCAGATATGTAAATTTATTTTATGGTCATTGTTTTTATTGTACTAACTTTGGACATAGGGTTGTAGATGGTAGGGCTCGTGGAAGAAATGTTCAAGCAAGAAAATATTATGTGGTCCCACGTGAAATTGAATGTTACAAATTCCATAACTATGGACACATAGATCATGATTGTAGAAGCATGATGAATATTTCTATGAAAGAGAACACTGATATTAGATATAAAAAGGTTTGGAAAATAAAACAAGAACATGTAAAGGAAGATCAAATACTCTCAGGATTGGTAATAGTACGAGATGAATAAAAATCTACAAAGAAAATGGAAGATGTCAGACATAGGAAGGTTTGGAGAAGAAATTAAAAACCAGAAGAACAAGTGAATAAAGAACAAGTCCCAGAGAGCACAGGATTTGTAGTAGTGAGATAAAGAAAAGAAGAGCAAAAAAATAAATAACAGGTTAAAGAGATTGTACTTTCAGTAATTGTAGTGCAAGATGAGTCCACTGAAAGAAAGGAAGAAGTCATATTTTAGAGATATGATGCATCTACATACGAAGATGAATATATATATATATATATATATATTAAGTAAAAAAGATAGTACCTGCTATATTAAGTTAACAGAGAAACATTGACAAAATACACAGAGATATGGTCGTCCTGAGCCGCCAAAAATGTTGTTGTTTTACCGGAAACCAACATAGTTTGGAGTGAAATGAGTCTAGGAGGATAAGATAAAACTATTTTTCCCTATGTCCTACCGGAAGGAAACCATGACAGATGGCCATAGTTCGAGTTTACATTTAACAACAACATGATTAAACATAAAACAAACTAGCATAGGAGAACTCAGATACCCGGTGACCTGTCGCCATTGCCTTTCTGCCACATGGATCTGGCTGGGATGGCGAGCGACTGCATGCACATTGGGAATTTCCTCTTTGTTGGAGCATTGGAGTATGTATCAAGGAGAAAGTCCAGAC
>SNQJ01S0076371.1:20740-41308 GCA_010110895.2 Picea sitchensis
TGTTAATGTCAGATTGTCATCTTCTCTCTTTTCCTGTGTTTTGAATGATTATTGTTATCTAAGTTTGTCTATTTTCAAATGAATTTCATCTCATTGGTCAACTCATAAACATTGATTTAAAAAGAAATATGTGCTATCTTTATTCAGCCCATCATATATGTGTTCTAGTTGATAGATATAGACTTTCTTCACCCACCAGTTCAATTACTTATCTGATTATTGACTTTTGAAAGCATTGTCTCATCTGGTTATATTACTAAGTGTCTTAAGTGTGAACCTGCCATTTATGTATCCCATTTGATCCAACAAACATAGAAAACCAAAACATTTTAAGTTACCAGGCTTCTTCAAGCTACAACCTGAGAAGGACTCTTGGAGAGATAACACATGGTACATCTCCCACGACAATACTAAAACCCAATTGAATAAAAATAAGTTATTTTTTCAAGGGAAACAAAACTTACAGATGCCACCTAATTACTAAATCATAGATATATAAATTATACCACCCCCCTACTTTTATTTTTTATGTCTTGATTTTTTTGTCTTTTTCATATTACATAAAGATTTAAAAAGAATAAAAAATGCTAGAATATAGTGAAGGAAATAAAGCCTCATGATCCCAATGACCACATGCCTCCAACCTTATGATATAATGATCGTTGCGTGACAACTGTCATGAAGGGAGATGACTAAGACTAGGGGCAACTTTCGATGACTCCACTAAATTAGGGTTTATGGTTCTAAGGATTATGTTCACTTGATTGCACTTTTTTCTTATCTTTCCAAGAGATACTTGTAATTGTCAATCATAGGAAGATAATTTATTAGCCTCCTAATGTTGGTTGGGCTCGGACTTGATTGCCATACTTGGTATTCTATGTTTTATGTTACATGTGCAAGTGCAAAGACTTGGAGCTTGAAGCAGGTGCCATGAAAAATCCCTTTATACCTTTTTGCCAAAATGCCAAGAATACCTGTTATCACTGAAATTTCGTCTGCACATGGCGATAAGAACTCCACATCATCAAAACAACAATGAAGTCACTCATGGCACTGAATTAATCTCACATCACTCCAGAAGGGAAAAAAAAACTATACAAAGTAACCAAAAATTGAAAGGTGCTTTACATCAGCTTGATGCGCGCACATGCGCGGGACAAAAACGTGTTTTGCATGCATGCGCGCCCGACGCGCGACTGTCCACACAAAAATCCGTGCATCTGCTAATATGGCACAATAATTGAATAGGTCGGCCTCTCGACCGCCTACAGACCGGCCCCCAAGGTGATTTGACCCTCAAATCAGAGTCGGCTCTGCAAAAACGACGGATTAAATGACCTAAGTGAACCCTAATGCGCCCCTATTCACACCTGGAGAAGGTTACAAAACCCCCCTTGAAACTGCTATAAAAGGCTGTGAGGACTCATTGTTTCAACAGAGAATTCAAAGCAGAGTTACTTTGTCCAGATGATTCAGAGCCTAGCCTTTGACAACCAGTCCATCAGCTGTGTAATCCAGAGTTCTCTCACCACTCATTTCTGTTCTGTTCATTTTGTAAGGAAAGCATTTTGTTGAGGGCCCCGAAGTACCTTCCGCTGGTGGNCCAAGACGATTTGACCCTCAGATCAGGGTCGGCTCTGCAAATTCGGCGAATTAAATGACTTAAGTGAACCCTAAACAGGTTCGTGTTTACACCGGAAGCTGGTTACGTGACCGCCTGGAAAATGCTATAAATAGACGTGAAGAATCATTGTTTCAGCAGAGAATTCAAAGCAGAGTTACGCTGTTCAGATGAATCAGAGCCTAGCCTTTGACAACCAGTCCATCAGCTGTGTAATCCAGAGTTCTCTCAACACTCATTTCTGTTCTGTTCAATTTGTAAGGAAGGCATTCCGTTGAGGATTTCCGAAGGACCTTCCGCTGGAGGGAAGAGGAACCATTATCCCTTTCTTCACTGTGTGCTATGGTTTTCGCTAATAGATCAAGCCTTTAAACCATTGATGACTCCCTTGTTTCATATTTGACATTTTTGTTTATTTTTGAATTGTTATTTGCTTTCATCTCTTAGTTAGGTTGTATTTAAATTTTGTTTTCTGTTAACCCTTTTTGCTCCACAACTCATCCTGTTCTGCCTTGCTGAGCCCAACAGGGCATGCTAGTGCTCCCATTTTTGCTCACCCGGCAACGATTCGAGCACGAACACCACTATCTTAAAAAAAATTCAACCTGAAGCTAAACCTACTTAGGAGTTTCAAATTGAAGTATATGTTAATTCTCTACCAGCTTCTATTTCCATGTTTGTGAAGAGGGTTGCCAAACCAAACCTAGATGAGAACTTTGATGAAGCCAAAATGACAGAGTTCCAAATGAAAGGATGCAAAGAAGGCCAGGTCTCTTTAGTTAAGAAATAATTTCAACCTCCTCCCAGGAGAGGACTCATGTTCACTAGACCCTCGGGGAAACAAACATAACAAGTACCTGAAAAGGGAAGTGGGGACATAGAGGACCTGCAACGCATGGTCAAGAAGTTGTCAAACAAAATCATAGACATGAAGAGAAGTGAAGGGGAGGGAAACCAAGGCCAAAGTCCCTATAAACCATTTTTCAAAAGGAATCCACCATTCAAAGCAATTGAACCCCCCCCCAGCCAACTTAAACATCGATTTGGGAAATGTAGCATCCGACTCTTTTTGTACTTATCACCAAGAGAATCACTCTGAAAGAGACTGCCCCCAATGGGTGCATGCCATCAATTTGATGGCCAATGGATTTCTAGATGAAGTCTCCCTAACCGAACAATAAACCGACTCAAATATGAATATCGTCGATCAGGAAGAAGTTGCTCCACCAGAAGAAACAACCATGTTTATATGGTACCTCGACCTACCAATTCCTTCCGATGACCTATTTGAGGTTCAATAACCACCCGTACAAGTCTTGGTTGTGCAAACATGAAGTAGGGGTCAACCTATCTCAAATGACCTTACTACGACCCCAAATTTGGGAAGAAAACTAGTCCCCGATCAATCGTAAGCACCTTTTCCTCCCCAAAGAAACCCTATAAACATCCATACACGAGAATCACCCAATATCGATTACAACATAGTAGAATACTTGAATAATTTTAATGCAAATATATAAGTTATGGACATATGTAGAATCCCTCAACAAAAAAGATTTTTTGTTACAAGCCTTGAAATCAGTAGAAAATCCTACAATGAGCACTGACCAAGGAAGAAATCTAACTCCCACGGATCTAGGGAATAAACCAACTGTGAATGCCTGCTCTGAATATAATAAGGGAAAACCTTTTGTCCCACCATTCCTTATAATGTTTGAAGTGTTCGACATAAACCTCCATAACTATTTGGTCGACTCAGGAGCATCTTCTAATGTTATGCCACTATATATTTGTAAAAAATTAAACACAGTTCCTCTCAAAAGTGATAAACATGTGATACAACTATACATAACCCAGGTCAAGGTCATGGGAGAACTCAAAGATGCGATGATCATAATAATGACACACGCTAAATTTGTGCAAGTAATTGACATCATTGTAGTAGATATTTCGGAAGCTTATGGATTGTTATTGAGTCGGGATTGGTCTGAGAAGTTAAATAGATACTTTAGTACAGACTGGGAGCACCTTTGGATGCCATTAAAGGGGCACACAAATATGATCAGGATTGATAGGGAAATATATCTAAAATACACTTTCAATGATTTAGAAACCCTTAATGAACCCTCATCGACAGATTTTCCCATGCCATGAAATTATTCCTGTGACTCTAATTTTGGGAATTTCTCCCCCCTCTCATATGATGTCCCTCTTACTCAAAACTCCAAAATGATTTTTCAAGAGAAATTGTCGACGGTGGAAGAGGAAACCCTTTTCTATCAAGAACCCGCGTTAGAAATCACAGAACAAATAGGAGAAAAAGAGAAAAGTGACAAAAAAGAGGAAGCTGATAGGTTCTGCGCACAAATCTGGACCTTATATTTTGATGGATCTAAATCACAAGAATGATCAGGATCAGGGTGCATCCTCATTGATCCAAAGGGTAAACGACATTTCCTGTCCTGTAGGCTAGAATTCGAATGCACAAATAACACCGCAGAATATGAATCTCTAGTACAAGGGTTAAAGAAATCCAGACTTAAACGTCAAAGAATTGAAGTTTTTCAGAGATTCTGAAATCATTTTTAGACAAGTAAGGAATACTATACATTGCATCTCTCCACACCTGAGGAATTACCAACGGGAAGTTCACAGGATAATAGAGCATTTTGAAGCTTTCAACATTACAGCGGTCCCCAGAGAAAAGAACATTCTTGATGATTCTCTGGCCACCGCTACTTCAAGGCTATCACCTCTAGAAGATTATGAAGCCTCTTGGTTCACTGTGGAATTTCTCTACAAACCATCAGTGCCCAACAATATTTCTAATTGGAAGGTCTTTGAAGGAGATGAAGGGATCATAAACGGTTTGACTAACCAAGATAACATCAAAGACTTGGTGTTGGCACAGGGGTAGACTTGAGGTTCAACTCTAACAAAGCACCAACAAAACCCTAAATACCAGCCCTTTCGGAAACACATGCGAAGTAGATGTAGTCTCACCCGAGGTAGAGGCAGAGGGGTTACAAGACTCAGGTGTCTGTAACCAAGCTGGGACATAGATCTGTGATTACAACACTTTGCAGAGTACTTAGGAACAATGGTCAATAATATATTATCATTATTCACATTGCAAATCAACCCTAAGTATAGATCGACACAGTAACAATGATAACATATTCCTCTCACTTAGCATCATAAGTTATATCTAACACATTCAACATAGACAAAGCACTAAGAATCCAGAGATCTATCTAACATTCATAACATTCAATGTACCAAATATATTCAAAGCATAACATCATAGCACAAGGCAACTCATCAACACAAGATTTACGTGGTTCACACCAGTGTGGGGATACGTCCACCAATTTATTCTTCTTCTATTGTTCTGCTTCAATCTCTTACATTCATCTGCTCTTGTGCACTAAGCCATAGAGCCAAACTCGCACTAGGATAGGTGATCTGCACACTGCGCACTAGATCAACCTTCCCTAAATCAGGTCAAGGCACAGAGCCAACTCCTCTATGGAGCAAAAATCTTTGCATACATGTTCTGTTGCACAAAAAAAATCACAACTACTTGCCTCTTGCACTTAGCTACATACTAATCACATTTCTTGCACTAAACACACTTCACTAACTACATTCTTACTTATTTATACATTTACAAAAAGGCCTAATAATGGGTAAAACCCATGGGCCGACATCCCATAAACCATTACATAAACCCTAAGAACCCCATGTTGGGTCCACAAATCCCACAAACAAGTGAGATCTCGTGATCTTAGCTCTGTCTGGTCGCTCTATCTTCAACCAGCTTGTCTAAGTCCAAAAAGTAGTCAAACTCGAGAAATGTTTCTTCAAAACTTGGTCGAGGGCCAACATGCCCCCAACACTCACCTGTGACTCATCCCGAGTCACTCAGATCTGGGAAAAACTACTTCAAAGGCCTCGAGCTTAGCTTGAGCTGTCTCAATCTGTTGCTTCACCTAAGCCTCCTTCTAGGCAAATTCCTGGATCATTTTCTTTGTAACGGGCCCTTCCAGGCGTTATTCCACTGTCACAACCACTTGTTCCAGTTTTGATCCTTATCCTTTGATCTCTTCAAACACCGTGTAGGCTTTGTCCTACACCGGTTGTAGCCTCTATGTGACCTCCATGACTCTACCTTAGATGGTAGTAATATACTGCTAGGTCGTGCATTGTTCTGATGATCTCTTCATTCTCTTGACC
Organism: Picea sitchensis; assembly: GCA_010110895.2. NCBI lineage: Eukaryota > Viridiplantae > Streptophyta > Pinopsida > Pinales > Pinaceae > Picea > Picea sitchensis. The sequence goes on from SNQJ01S0076371.1 coordinate 26,601, forward strand.
ACAGTGAGTGAATTCATCTGTGCTTGAACTATCAGTTCCTGTTGTTGCGCCTCTTATAGCTGCACTTCCAACATTCTAAGTTTTGGGTCTTCCATGAGGCGTTCATATGTTTGTGCACTTCTATTTCTTAGATGATTTCATTCTGAGATGAGGATCCTGATCCTTTCCACTGCGCTCTTAAAGGCTTCCTCCCTCTGGTCACCCACTTCCTGCATAGTACTAGGTACTTCTTTAAGTTACAACTTTGTTACCCTTTCTTGAAGCTACTGGATGGCCTGAACAAGCTTCGTCACTTGGACCTCAATTGCTTCATGTTCCTCCTGTGTTGAGCCTGGCACAAAGAGAAGTTATTTTACTATCACTTCCTTGACTATAGTATTCTCTGTGAGTAACTGGTCTTTTTCCTTCTGTATCTATGCTTTGTCTCGCTGAAAAGTCTCCTAGATCTCATCCTTCTCATTTTCATAAGTGGTCACACAGTACTGCGCAAATCGTAATTCCTCTAAGATCTCATCTTTCTCTTTCTTCAGGGCTTCTATAGCCTTCTGTTTCTCCTCTTGGACTCGCTAAAATCGAGTCTATGTTGCATATCAAATTCATCGAAGTTGGGCGGGTTCATCCCCCAAATCTGCAGTCTTTGACAAGGAAGACACAGTAGGGACCGCGCGGACTAAAGGAATAGCTTACTGTACTTTGTTCATATCCCTTTCTATCCTGGCATATAGTTCATCATGATTTGCTCCATATCTCTGGAGGATGTCCTCAGAAGCATCCTCCATTTCTCTGTGAACTAGGATTATATCATCTTCTTCGAGGGTGGCCTCCCTCTAGGGTTTACTGGCACGGGTCTTCTTATTTGCTGAGAGTTTCTGCGAAGAACCCTTCCTCTTCTTCTGTGTTTCTATCTTGGTAGGGGGCTCCTTCAGCAGCATAACTTTTCCTTCTCCTATCTTTTCTCCTACTTCCCCTCCTCCTCCTTCTTAATTTACTTCATCTCCTCCTCCTACGGGTGAGCCAAGCCCACTTTCCTCCAAGGCACTGTCCTCCTCATCAATTTCAATGTCTTGGAATTCCTCCTTTTTCTTCTTCTTCTTCGCATTAGTCTATCCGTCATGCTCGACTCAAGTGACCAAGGGGCTTCCTATAATATCAGGGTCAGATATTTCTGCATCATCGAACGATACAAGGAACTCTATCGACCATTCCTTGGTGATCTCCTCCATATCTTCGTTTGATCCGGATTATTTTTGGCACGAAATGAGAGCAGAGATATAATAAAGAAATTCACAGAGATATCGTGTATATCCAATAATATAACAGAAAATATCATATATGCAACCATAAACACAGAGATACAGTGATACACGATTTCTATTAATGAAATAAATGTATAGAGACTGTAAAAATACAGAGTGAAAGTCTCACTAGAATGGTGGCAGCTTATCTCTGAGAAGAGATGTGATGGCTACTCGCATTCACAAGAAGATGATTACAATGAGGCTTTGAAGCCCTTTTTACAATAAATAGGAATGCCAAAAGTCCTAGACATCCAAAAACCTAACCCTAGTATATGAAGCGTTATAAGTCATGTGGGCCCCGTTTGGGTAAGTTAGTACATCAACTTCCCGGGGTCGTAACTTTTGCATACGATCTATGTTTTAGGTGTGTGATAGCTCATTGGAAAGGTATCGTCGAGGAGATTCATTTTGGGGGCTCAATCATGCCTTTGGCTATCATTGAGAACCTTTATCTTGAAAAACCTTCATTTAGGCCCTCAAAATGGCCCCAAAAGTTAAAACCTGCTAAAAATACTAAATTGCCAAAATTGCCAGAAAGTTATTTCGAGCAAGTCGGAAAAGGTGGGTGGCCATCGATATCCACTTGGATCAATCCTCCCTCCTTAGGAATCAATGGTCTCCATTGTGTTGAGTTCTTGGGGGAGAGGGAAAAGCGTTTGTTGAATCTGCATCTTGGTGAGCTGCTTGCCTTGCTGGAGATGTCGCACTGCTCAGTTTGTGGAAGTTTGTCACGAACCTGTTGAGGCTGAGGTTGTTCAAAAAGTTGGGCTACATGAGAGGATGGTGTGCAGAAGGAATCTTTGCACTTTTCTACAACATTGTCAACCTACTTCTGTTGGATAGAAGGTGCTTGGGGCGAAGTTGTAGTGGTTGCAGTGTCCTTTTGTTCCCCTTTTGAACAGATTGTGAAGAAGCTGAATTTTGCAGTATGAGATACTACCTTGTGACACTTTTTAGGTGGAATGGTAGTCGAAAGTACCTCTGGTATTCTGTACATATGAACCCCCAGAGAAACAATGACACTGCGGGGTCGAGACTCATAAACAGCGTGGCGTCTCCACATATATGGTTGGCCCAAGAGAACATCACAGACATCCAGTGGGGCAACATCACATAATACCTCATCCTTGAAGGGTTGGATGCTATATGAAAATCGACACTGTTGGTTGACACGGAGATCTCGTCCTTGCCGAAGCCACTCGATATTGTATGGTTGCGGGTGTGGTATTGTCGACAATCCCAACTGTTTGATGACCTCTGCTGAGATGAGGTTTTTATAGATTCCTCTATCAACAATAACATGCAGTGGGTTCCCCTTCACCCACATCTGTGAATGAAAAAGGCGCTTCCCCTCTTCTAAATCTATTGGTTCTTCTGGTTGAATTGTTGTTGTCATGACAATAGTAGTGGGGTTTGCGTCGATGATCTGTCTTTTACTAGTATTTTCATAATCAGATTATGAATCAGGGTTTGGCTCCTTGTCTTTGATCTGAGCCACCAATGACAATTTTGAGGGACATTCATCAGTGTTGTGCTAGGGGATTTTCTGGAAATCACACCATTTTCCAGTGTCCTTCTTTGTCTTCCTGTGACCCTTCTTTTCCTGTGGCTTGGACTGGTTTTCAGGAGACTATTTGTTAGGGATGTCTTTGTCATACTTTGGTTGTTGTGGATTTGCAGACCCTAACTCCCGTTTGTTCTGGTGCTTAAATTTCTTCTTGATTTTAACAGCATATCGATAGGCAGCACCGAGTGATGAGATGTCCAGAAAAGCCATTTCAGTCTTGATTTATCTGTGTAGATCCCCACAGTATTTCAGAACCAAATGTCACTCGGAGTCTTTGATACCCAACTTGGTGCACAAGGTATGGAAGGTATTGGTGAACTATGGAACTTCTTGGCCCCTCTCTTGCCGCAGTGTGGTCCATCTCATGTACTGGTCCTCATAGTTGCCAACAGGGCAATATAATTCCTTTACCGCATCCACAAAAAAATACCAAGTGGGATTGGCCCCATATATTCCAGACTCCTCTGTGGAACTTTGCTCCTAGTAAGTTTCTCACCAATGTTTGACATGAGGGAGAGCTTTAAGGAGTGCGAAGGTGATCTTTTCTTTGTCGAAAAAATTGTGGACAGAGAAATAACCTTCTAGCAGAGTTAACCATTTTTCTAGGGCTTCTGCATCTATCTGTCCTTCAAATACAAGAATATCAAAATTAACTTGTACCTTGAAAGGCGAGGTGCCTCCAAAGTGGCCGCTTGATGAAGATGTGCCTGATGCTATCAGCAGGTGTTGAAGGATGTGGGAAAAATTCTCCATCATTTCGTCCCTCTATCACGTGAGAGCTTGCTCAAGCAACAAATTGATAGGATCGTCTGCTTCGTCGTTTTTATTTTCTTCTTCCATTGAGGGTTTCTTGGGTGTGGAAGAGCGATTGTCTTCAAGAGAGACAAGCTCGAGACCCAACTTGCTATACTCAGACCTCATCGAGGACATGCACTGAAAAAAATGATCAAGAGCAGCCTGCTCTGATACCACTGATCCGGATTATTTTTGGCATGAAATGAGAGTGGAGATATAATAAAGAAATGCACAGAGATATCGCGTATATTCAATAATATAAAAGAAATATATCATATATGCAACCATAAGCACAGAGATACAGTGATACATGATTTCTATTAATGAAAGAAATGTACAGAGACTGTAAAAATATAGAGTGAAAGACTCGCTAGAATGGTGGGAGCTTATCTCTGAGAACAGATGTGACAGCTACTCGCATTCACAAGAAGATGATTACAATGAGGCTCTGAAGGAATTTTTACAATAAAAAGGAATGCCAAAAGTCCTAGACATCCAAAAACCTAACCCTAGGAGATGAAGCGCCAAAAGTCATGTGGGCCTCGTTTGGGTAAGTTAGTACATCAACTTCCCAGGATCGTAACTTTTGCATACTATCACCGTTTTAGGCGTGTGATAGATCATTGGAAAGGTATTGTTGAGGAGATTAATTTTGGGGGCTCAATTATTCCTTTGGTTATCGTTTAGAACCTATACCTTGAAAAACCTTCATTTAGGCCCTCAAAATGGCCCTGGAAGTTAAAACTTGCTAAAAATACTAAATTGCCAAAATTGCCAGAAAGTTGTTTCGAACCAGTCGGAAAAGGTGGGTGGCCACCGATATCCACCTAGATCATCATCGTTCAACTTATATTAGGACTTTAATTTCTCCTTTCTCTCATCCCTGTGCGCAGTGATATAAATGAAATGATGATATGTGCAGAACTTAGCTAATGGCCTGTAATGGTGCAATGTTCATGGTGTCATGCGAGGAAAAGATTCTATGGCCACCTTTAGCTATTGATAGTAGGTGTGGAACACTGTGTTTGACTCCCACTTCTTTGACATGTCATTCATGTAGCATAGAGTGGAGAACTTTGCAGCCAATGGATCCAAAGGTTAAATCTCTAGGAAGGCAGCTACTTCCGACATTTTCCAAGAGAAAAATGCGATCAACACCAAAAACCAGTTGAAATGGAACTCGTACCCTTGATCATGTGCTTCGTGATAGTATTTCTCGAGCTTGTTGATGAGTTAGCTTGCCCAATTCATTTGCATCCCCTCCACGCATTTCCTTGAGAGGTCCACCATGAATTCGATGACCTCTGTGGGGTAGTTCTTTCTGACAAGATTTCCATCTATAAGTTGGAAATATAGGTGCACTATGCCATCCTATATAGAAGCTACCTTGTAGCCTCAATTCCCCTTCTCAAACTTGTCGTAGGCCTCCTTAATGCGTTGTGCCATGGAATGATCTGAAGTCTTCCCTGGGTAGAACTGTTGAGGGTCAAGTCCCTGCATTCTCAGTCCTGTGATCAGGTGGATCAGCGCTAGATCCATAGTAATGCATCTTTTGAGCCACATGTATCCTCCATGATAGCACGACAATTGGATTTTAACGCAAGCATTAACCTCCTGATTTCATCCAAAGTGAGGGATATTCATGATGTTCATTATCATGGACTGCACGAGATCCTTTATCCAAGGCTGGGAAACTATGCGAGCCTTATTCCCAGTCATCTTCATCAAGTATCTATGTGGTGCGAGCATCGTATAGTTCTTTCTATCACTGAGGTTGAAATCACTATTCTTCAATGCTAGGATCTGGCCCAATTGGCTTCCTTCTATGCATATCCCCTTCGGGATGTACGCGGTGATCAATGTACACTTGAATCACCATGGAATTCTATCATGGTTAACCTCGCTAGCGAAAGTCAGGATATAATCAAGTAATATTGACCGGATCTGCGTCGCGTTAGCCAGATCCTCGCGATTCTTACTTCGCTTTTTGATCGAGGGGTTATCACGTTTAGATTGAATTCCAGTTGAGGGGGAGGCTTGCAATCCCCTGGTTGACGATGCATGAACACCTTTAGACATGCCTCTATCATCCACATACTTCCTAACAACCTCCTCGACGGACTTCTCTAACTCAGCCTAGGTGTCCAACATTCTTTCTTTTAATGGATGGGTCGAGGTAAGCAAATGGATAGTGGGGGAAAAAAAAAATGGCGAGGTCTAGGTTCTAGAATCATAGCTCAACATACACAATCACTTCTTTGTTATCAATGTTAATCACGGGTGGCAAAAAAGTGGTCCTGGCACAGCGTCAGACGAGTTAAATAAGAAAGCATCATAATCGATTCCTCCAATGAATAAGAATGCCTCAATCAATACAAATAATCTCTTTATGGCACGGTCTCAACGTCCCAAATGGATAAGTCCTTCACACCATCTTGTGCTCTTTCAAATTCCATGGCTAGTTCTCTTTCATTCTATTGCTTCGAATTAGCTTCTCCTTCTTCTATCAGTCGATCTACTCTTCTAGATATGAAGTCCCTTAGTTCTTTCTTTTTATTTTCTATAGCTTCTTCCTCTGTTGTCCTTATGATTTGATCCTTCTCAATCCAAGTCTTTCCTAACAAAAGAGGAAAAGGGGCGTTGTTCTCAACAAACCTAATAACTTCAAATTCCTCTTCTTTCGGTGTCCCATGAATAATAACGGGTCCATTAGTATCTCTTCCACATAGGGTTATCATCTTTCCTTTAAATAAACCTATTCTTCCCAATGAAGGTACCATAGTAGGCTTTCCCAAAGTTTCCCAAGTGCTTTCTAGCACAATATTTACTTGTGTTTCTTCATCCAAGACACATTCTATGTCAAAGTCTCCTATTCTTGTAACTATGCGTTGTTTTTCTTTCATGATCTTTGGTCAACTGACATCTTTGTGATCATTCATTGCTTCTTTCAACTGTACTAATGTAGTCTGAACTTCCTCTGATATTTTCTCTTTCTGATCTTCTAACATGCTCTTATTCTCTCGACTCACGTTCATTTGTTTAACTTTAGCAATCATCCTTGGACAGACCTCAACCTTATGACCAAAAATTTTACAACATAGACAAATAGGACCTACACTAGGGAATTCCTTAGCAAGATGTCTCAGTCTTCTGCAGTTATAACATAGTTTCACTTCTCTCTTTCTCTTATAAGTTCCCCAACTTTTCTTGTATTGCGCATTAGGATCATAGTGTTGGACCTGCAATCTACAAAAATTCTTTCTAGGTTCCTGCATCCACTTATTAGTCCTAAAATTATTTCTATGCATAGGGATGACATATCTTTCTCTAATTCTATTAATTTTATTCAGATCAATTCTTTCTTCTAACTGTACCCTAGCTTTCATACTAGGAAAAAATCTATCAAACATACCTAGATCCATGCTTTTGAAACAAAAAATTTCACTTTACTTACTCTTATCAAACACAAAGCTTTAAGATCTTACCTCATTTTATCAAATGGGGTTTCTTTCTTAGCACAGATCTTCGCAAGTCAAGTAGAATACTACGCACTACAAGAATAGATCTACGCACAAAGATTCTCTTTTATTTTACTTCAGTTCCTAGTAATCAAATTTTCAGATCTCAGCAACGAAACCATTTTTTGGCATAGGGTCAGACCCGTGGTTCAACTCTAACAGCACACCAACAAAACTCTAACTATCGGCCCTTTCAACAACACCTGCGAAGCATATGCAGTCTTACCCGAGGTAGAGGTACGGGGGTTACAGGACTCAAGTGTCTGTAACCAAGTTGGGACAGAGATCTGTGATTACAACACTTCACAGAGTACTTAGGAACAATGTTCAATAATATATTATCCTTATTCACATTGCAGATCAACCCTAAGTACAATTCGGTGCAGTAACAATGATAACATATACCTCGCACTTAGCATCATAAGTTAGATCTAACACATTCAACATAGACAAAGCAATAAGAATCCAGAGATCTATCTAACATTCATAACATTCAATGTACTAAATATATTCAAAGCATAACATCATAACACAAAGCAACTCATCAACACAAGATTTACGTGGTTTACCCCAGTGTGGGGCTATGTCCACCAACTTCTTCTTCTTCTATTGTTCTTCTTCAATCTCTTACATTCATCTGCTCTTGTGCACTAAGCCATAGAGCTAAAATCTCACTAGGACAGGTGATCTATGCACTGCGCACTAGATCCACCTTCCCTAAATCAGGTCAAGGCACAGAGCCAACTCCTCTATGGAGCACAAATCCTTACATACATGTTTTGTTGCACAAAGAAACTAAAAACTACTTGCCTCTTGCACTTAGATACATACTAATCACATTGCTTGCACTAAGAACACTTCGCTTACTACATTCTTACTTATTTATACATTTACAAAAAGGCCTAATCATGGGTAAAACCCATGGGCCGACATAATATAACCCATTACATAAAAACTAAGAACCCCATGATGGGTCCACAAAGCCCACAAAAAACATGAGATCCCATGATATTAGCTATGCTTGGGCACTCTATCTTCGACCAGCCTGTCGAAGTCCAAAAAGTGGTCAAACCCAACCAGTGTTTCCTCAAAACTTGGTCGAGGGATTACACTTGGCTATTGACGATGAAGTATTCCAGGAAAAATCAACAGAAAATGATCCTCAAACAGAACAACTGACTGACAAATCGAAGTCTCACATGATAACAAAGGTAATAGCCAATTTAGAAACCCTTTTTGATCCAAGAGAAAGATTTAAGGGGCCAAAAAATGCAAAGACCAATAGTTCCTACCCCATGCATGAAACTATAAATCTCAGAACTCCGGAAAACCCCAAGAATATAAATATAGGCAAGACAATATCTAAAGAGGAAAGGAAGGGCTATCTAAAACTTTTCAGATAGTATCAAGATGTCTTTGCATGGTTCTACTGAGATCTAAAAACTTATGATACCCGTATCATTCAACACACTATCCCTTTAAATCTTGAAGTAAAACCCTTCCAACAGAATCTCCATAAGTACCAACCATCGTTGGATCCTCTCATGTGTTAGGAGTTAAAGAAACTATTAGATGCCAAAATTATCTTCCAGGTTAGACACTCTGCATGGGTAGCAAATTTGGTTCCTGTGAGGAAAAATTCTGGGGGGATTTGTTTATGCGTAGAATTCACAAACCTCAACAAAGCTTCAGAAAAGGACAACTACCCAATCCCACCAATGGAGCCACTCTTGCAGAATGTGTCTAGCTCTGATATTTTCTCCCTGCTGGATGATTTCTCAGGTTAGAACCAGGTTCTAGTTTCAGAAGAAGACCGCTTGAAAACTACCTTTTGAACCAAGTGGGGAACCTTCGCTTATAAACGTATTCCTTTTGGGATAATCAATGCAGGAGTGACCTTCCAAAGGGCCATGGATGTAGCGTTTCAGGGACTAATCAAAAAATGTGTAGTGGTTTATTTGGATGAAGTGACTGTGTATTCAAAGAATAGAGAAGATCACATCCAACATTTAACCCATATTTTTGAAAGGTGTAGGAAATATGGTATATCCTTAAACCCTAAGAAAACTATTTTTAGTGTCGAAGAAGGGAATTTGTTAGGTCATATTATATCCCAAGCCAGAATTCGCATAGACCCAAAATGAGTTAAGGCTATAGCTTAGATTCCATTACCCCACAACAAGACGGCGTTGCAATCATTTTTTGGAAAGATCAACTTTGTGAGGAAATTCACTCTCGATTTCGTTGAAACTATCAATCCCTTACAAAAAATGATCTGTAAAGACGTCGAATTCAAGTGGGATGATGAATGAAAGAGTGTGTTCAACGATATTAAGACTGCAATATCTCAAGCCCGTGTTGCGAAGTCCTGATTTCAACAAATATTTATTCCTCTATACCGTCGCCTCTGACAAATCGTTAGCCACAATATTAACTTAGAAAGATGATGACAACAATGAGGCCCCAGTGTCATTCATGAGCACTAACCTCCAAGGAGACGAACTAAATTACCCTGCCATCAACAAGAAGGCTTATGTTGTTTACAAAGCGGTGAAACACTTCATATCTTACATCCTAAAGAATCATACCAAAGTCATGGTGCCTCACCCTGTGGTCCGATCCTTATTCACTCAATAAGATATGGGGTAAAGAAGGGGAAACTGGATGGTAGTAGTCCAAGAATTTGATCTAGATATAAACCCTATTAAATTGGTTAAATGACAAGGGTTATGCAAACTGGTATATGAAGCCTAGGACCAAGTAAATGAAGACCCTAGATGGGAGAATGAATTGGAATTATGGTGTGGTGAAGCTTCATACATCTCCCCAGGGAAAGAGTCTTGGTATGAGAAACTGACTTATCTCCTGCATCATGGGACTTCTCCAGGTAACCTAAAACCTAGGGAAAGGAGAGCTCTCAGGTTAAAATCCACACAATATCACCTCATAAATCCGGTGCTCTTCTGTGTTAATTATGACGGGGTACTTTTAATATGTCTCGAACATGAAGATGCAAACAAAGCCTAAATTTTCTTTGTAAATTTAAACAATTAAGATTATTTTGATGTATAAGCAATAAGCAATTTCATTATTCAGCATATAAGTAGCAGAAATTTAAATTTATGAATAGAATTCTAATAAATTTAAATAACCATCACATATTCATGAGAATGCATAAATAAAAATACCTCTGTCTGATGCTAAATTCTCGACCTCTGGTTGTCCTCTTTGCTTCTCTGCCCAGACTCTGCCCAAAACCGAATCTTCCTCCCTGCCAGCTAGGAATAGAACCTGTCTATCTCCATAGCCCCAGGATTCTGTGAGGATTCCTGGCCCCCGAGCCCAAAACTCCCAGCAACCTGGTGCACCCCTATAACAGTCCACCCAAACTCCAAAACCAGAAAAATATCCAACAAAAATACAGAAAATATAGTCCTGTCCTCCAATAATGCTCCTCTCCCCAAAATTTCATAATAATCTCTCGAAGGCCTCAGCCCAGTCATATCTCCGTCCATTCACTGACTCCTACCCTCCTTTAATGCCACCCACCTTATCCCTCCATTTATTACCTTATCCTTCCATTTATTACCTTATCCCTCCACTCAATGCTTCATCCCCCTGCATACGTAAAGTTTTATAATAAATAAATAAAAATTATTAAGCTCTTAATTCATTACACAAACCTTTAATGAATTAATTAATTAATTAATCAACATATATAAACAATTAATAATTAATTAATTAATATTATTAATAAATAATCATTGTTTAACTAAAATATATTAGGATAGTTAATTATTTAATTAACTATACTTGATAAACCCTATGCAACTATTTAACTAGGGTTGTTACATACACCCACCCTTCAGGAAACTTCATCCAGAAGTTAAGGTATTTTATGATACAAGGGAAAAGAAACATGGTTCACACATTCATAACAAATAACAATCATTATTAGTAAGTAAGCCAAGAAACTCATTCATACTAGTGTACATGCGCAAGAAATGCATGTGTAGCTAGTACATACAAGTCTCGTTCATGTACTAATATCAATAACTATCATCTCTATAGTAATTTCCATATGCATCCANTTTAAAATTCTGTTTCTAGAACATATTACAAATTTTCATTCAATTTTTTTTTTATATATCTTCTAAATTTTTTATATATATTCTAAAATATCTTCATTCAATTTTTATATATCTTAAAAATATCTTCATTTAAAATTCTGTTTCTAGAACATATTACAAATTTTCATTCAATTTTTTTATTTTTTTTTATATATCTTCTAAAATACTCAATTTCCAAACCTGCACGCTGTCACTGTTCTTTGTCACCTGTATCACCTCTCACCTGTGTCACCTTTACAGTAAGCTGAGAGGTTGGATGTTGTCACTTTCTCAACGCAAGCGGCGACGTCCATCATGACGATTTATTCATGGTGACTTGATATATATATATAGAGAGAGAGTGTCAGAGTCAGAATCTCAGATACCAGGATGCAATTTATTCCACAAACAGTATCAACGCACACAAAGTGGATGCATGTAATTTGAGGAAGGAGGATAGGATATCCATAAAAATCCACAAAATTCAAGATGTTTCTGCCAATAGTCCCCATCCTCAATTCAAGATGACGATGGGCGTTCCTATGATCTCCTGGCCGCTCTTCGCAGACCTGTACTATAACTCTAAGTTTGTTTTCGATGAGATCGAGATCACACTGGAGGCGCCAAAGAAAGACGAACAGAAGCGGCTGGTCCCAAGAAACGACGTTGAAATAATTGTTAAACTGTTAATGATAGAAGAAAAGAGCCAGGTAATTGAAGAGTCTCTGAAATCATGTCGGTGTCTGGGCAGTCTGAGACATGTTAAAGAATACAGCTCATGCATTACTGCACCTGTTAGCTCATCCATTAGTGTCACAGTTGTAATTCTTGGCTATGGCGCTGTGCTGTAATTCAAAATCAGTATGGTAGTTTCTTTGATTGTTCGATTTGTCCTTAGTGTTGTTCAGTGGATAGTTGATTCTTTGAGAAATGGTATATGAGTTATCTCTATCCACGCTAATATGATTTATGATCTACCCATCTAATCAGAGAACAGTCTCTGATATTCTCTTGAAAATGAGATTTCCATTTTAATTTCTTTTATAATCTATTCACCTTCTTACCATTATTTTTATCAGGATAAAATTAATGGTATATTAAAATTCATATGTTGTTGTGGGATACATTTTTTATACAAAGAAGTAAAGAAGTGTTTGTGTTATAACTAGCACAACCATATCATTAAATATGGTTGATATAGGTGAATAGGAAAGATGAAAAATCATAATTAATATTCAAATAAAATCATAACAATAAAATTTAAACTTAAAAAAATTGAAATATTAAAATAAATCTAAAAAAAAAAAAATTGTGAATAAAAAGGGGGAAATTCCTATTATATTATTTTTACAGTACTAAAAAGCTATATGGCTACAATAAGCTAGTTGTTTCGTGAGATTAGCGGAAATCGGAACAAGATTGTGATGTCATTGTTTAAAATGACAATCCGTCATCTTCCCTGCCAAACGAAAACCAAAGCAGGTGGAGTCTTTGCAGCGCTGTGCTAGGCAACTAAGACAGATAGAAAACATAAACTGAAAACAAAAGACATAATTGTAAAACTGCAATGTAGCAGTGCAAGGAGCCGAGTTGAGAATGCTCGTGATAACCAAAGCAAGTAGATTACCCATTTGCACCTGAGGTCGTGTCGCTCGGATCACTGCTGAGGGGGTCGTCCTTGGGCTAAAGCACGAATGGCCTCGTGCATGTCAGACAACGCTGAGTTGCTAGTGCGTTCGAGTAGGCCTCATAAAGCATGTCAATTCACTAATGCAAGAGGGTGTCCCGATGAATTTGATCAACCATGTGGCTTCTTAGCTCAAAGACTAGTGCGAGTTTCTCTGGATGGAAGAAGGGTGGTGGTTCCTAGCCAAAATGTGGGAGTGTCGAGAGTGGTGGAGGCACCAAGACTAGACCACCCTCCACCTCTGTGCCTAAGACTGTCACTGCCCCTCCTGAGTCCGCCTGAGCTGCTTCCATAGCCTCCACCGCCCCAAGCTCCTCCGCTGCAGAGTCCTTCGTTTGAATTGTGTCCTCGGGGTCTAAGTGGAGGAATTCCTCCTCAATTATGCAAGTAGTCTCTTCCCTGGCCTCTTGTGCTTACTGGATAATGGTTGAAGCCCTTGTGCTTGCTAGGATATGGCTGGGGGGCTGCCAATTATCCGGTACTGTGAAAAGGAGGGATTCCGGAGGGACTTGGATAGGTTCCTCTAGAATATCCTCCTCCATGTATGACATTGACGACATTCTGGTCTTCTCTCGTCGCTGAATCAGGGCTATGGATAGGGCGTGGTCCCTAATTTAACAAAGCCTAAAAAAAAATTGTAAATTTAAACAGTTAAGATTATTTCGACGTATAAGTAATAAGCAATTTAATTATTCAGCATATAAGCAACATAAATTTAAATTTATGAACAACATGCTAATAAATTACATAACCATCACATAACACCACAAATTCCTAAGAATACATAAACAAAATACCTGTTAAGTGGTTTGTTTCCCAACTTTGTTTGTCCAAGCTGAAAATGTGCCCAAAACCGAATTTTTCTCCCTGCAACTAGGAACAGAGCCTGTCTGGCTTCCTAGCTCCAAGATTCCGTGAGGATTCCTGGCCCCCGAGCCCAAAACTCCCAGCAACCTGGTGCCCCCTGTAACAATCCACCCCAGACTCCAAAACCAGAAAAATATCAAACAGGAAATACAGTCCTCCATCCCCCAAATGCTTCCTCCTCCAAAATTTCATGCTCCTCTCCCATAAGCCTCTGCCTAGTCATATCCCCCTCATCCACCGCCTCATACCTTCCATTAATGCCAACCACCTTATCCCTCCATTTACTACCTTATCCCTCCATTTACTACCTTATCCCCTGTCATACGTAAAGTCTTATAATAAATAAATTAAAGTTGTCAAGACTTGAATTCTTTATCCAAACCTTAAATGTGTTGATTAATCAATTATTAAACAATTAATAAATAAATAAATAATTAATTAATATTATTAATAAATAATCTTTATTTAACTAATACACACTAAGACAGTGAATTATTTAATTAACTACTCTTGATAAACCCTATGCAACTATTTAACTAGGGTTGTTAGATACACCCACCCTTCAAGAAACTCCATCCCGAAGTTAAGGTATTTTATGATACAAGGGAAAGGAAACATGGTTCACACATTCATAACAAATAACCGTCATTATTAGTAAGTAAGCCAAGAAACTCATTCATACTAGTGTACATGCACAAGAAATGCATGTGTAGCTAGTACATACAAGTCTCGTTCATGTACTAATATCAATAACTATCATCTCTATAGTAATTTCCATATGCATCCAATCCCTTCAACAAGACCATTCATTTTATAAAAGAAAATAAACCAATCTAATGTTTGCGAAATCCTTTAATTTCAATTATC